>JAKFHU010001758.1:0-11478 GCA_023783475.1 Daubentonia madagascariensis | reverse complement strand
GGATGGAATATGACAAAAGACATATTGCTCGTAGCCTTCTGCAAGTAAATTTTCCTCAAAGAGA
Organism: Daubentonia madagascariensis; assembly: GCA_023783475.1. NCBI lineage: Eukaryota > Metazoa > Chordata > Mammalia > Primates > Daubentoniidae > Daubentonia > Daubentonia madagascariensis. Next base: position 11,414 of record JAKFHU010001758.1, on the reverse strand, counting down.
TGCTTCACCTGGAACCTTCCTGACGTTCTGATTGTAAACCGATATCACGTGGAGAGTTGAAACCTTCAAAGTGGAAAAGAAGGACATGTTCGTAGCAAGCGGGTCAATTGGCAAGGAAATATTTCCAAAGTCATAACAATCCTATGTTCAGACAGAAAGCAGATGGAAGTTCACCTGTGTTGAGGATAGCAAAAATCTGTGTAGGGAAAACAAAGGAACAGTGTCTTCTCTCTTGCTTTCATCGGTGGCATAGGTCACGTGGAATTGCATCCTTTTGGAAGTGTACACATTTCGCTTGTAGACCAAGGTTCACGGGTCTCATTACGAAGTTCTAGGTTTAGAAGTACTCCTAGTTCGTACAAAGCGGGAAATGGAGAATATAAAGTTGTTCCCAGTTAAAACAATTTAATTCCTGAGAAGAAAACACCTAGATGTTTGGGTTGGAACTTTTGGGCTCAAATCTCTGGATGGAAGTATTAGGTTCTGTTTTTTTCTTGATCCTGGCCTTCTATAAATAAAAGAATTCTGGCAGAGATGCCTCGTCAGGATGAGTCCAGAACGTCGGTTGTAGAAACACATCCCCGTTGGTACTTCGAACCGAATAAGGGGAGAGGAATGACACTGCCGCAGCAAGCGGGTAAACTGCCTACATAACGCTTTTTCCACTTTAAACACATCTGCTCTAGGACAAGGGCCGGTAGATGACCACTAGTGTTAAGGACGGATAGATATGTGTTGGGAAGTAGGATGGTCACTTTGTTCTCCCAAGCTACGAATGGCAAACATGTCAAATAGGGCAGAATCTTGGAGGAAGCATACTGCTTTCCTGAGTAGCCCCAGCTTCTCTGGTCATTTCTTAAAACATTTAGTGGGGAAAATATGTAAGTTCGTACGAAGTGGGTTAGTGGAGAATATAAATCTGTTTCCATGGCAAGCACTCCTCACCCCTGAAAGGAAGCAGCTGGGTGATCAGTTGCATATGGCTTAGCGTAACTCTCCATATGGAAGGTTTCTTTCTGTTTCTTTTACATGTCTCCGTATGTTTAAGAATTGTCAAGGAGCTGGTTTCTATAGGACGTGTACTTCCTTTCTATGGAAGACTTTGTTTCTCTGGTAATATTTCCAAGCTTCTAGGTTCAGAAGAGTGACAAGTTTGTACGAAGCAGGCAAATTGCCAACATAAGCTATTTCACATGAAACAACTTCTATTCTTCGTTGGAAAGCAGGGACATGGTCACCTCTACACATGTTATCCTGACTCTGTGTATGCAAGATTAATTGGCAGTCTCTTCACCCATGCTCTGGTGAAACAAACAGTCCCTATTTCAGGCAACTCACAGGGTGTGTGCTAGCTTTCAAAGGGGACCCAGTCTTTCAGCGGCCGTGTGTCAGCTTCTGAGTATAGTAAAGAAAGCAATTTTCAAAAAACCGGTTGGTTGGAGGACATACCAATGTCTCAAGTGAACACGCTTCCACTTTTAGAACGACAGCAGCTGGATGATCAGTAGTGCACAGGTTGGCTTAATCACTTGTATGGAAACTTGTACACACTTTGTCCATAGAGCCCTCTACAAGTTAATGTTTTCTCACAGAAAACACCTCCTCAAGGTGTGTAGCGCCTTCAGATATAGAGCCGGATTATCCGGCAATACCTCAAAGCTTCTAAGAGGAAAAGAAGGAAATGTTCGATCCGAAAGTAAACACGTACAAATTCCCAACACTTCCATTCTCTGAGAGAAAGCAGCTAGGACTTCCTTTGGTATCTGGAGGGCCTAAATCTGTTTATGGAAGCCAAAATTACACTTTCTTCTCACTTGCTTTAATCATAAAAACACAGAGAAATGCCTCCAAATGGAACTTTACAGTGTAACTTTTGTAGACCTAGATGCCCTAGAAACGTTTCCAATCTTTGAAGTGGCGAAGTAGTGAAATTTCGCAGAAAGTGGGATAAAGGATAGTCTACAGTTCTTTCCCAGTGAAGCAATCTACTTCACAGGAAGAAAACCTCTAGAGGTTCTGTGTGGTGCAGATTTGCATGAATCCCTGTATGGAAGTATTCTCTACAGGTATTTGTTCCTTGGGTTCTATAAGTAAAGGAATTCTCACAGAGATGCTCCCTCAGGATGTGTACGGCATTTCTTATGTGGGACCCCATTTTCTGTTGCTAATGGCAAGATACCAAGCGGAGAGGATGGCATTTGGTAGCAAGAAGGGAACTTTGACAATATAAAGCTACGTGAAAGGAACCCAGTTGTATTAACTGAGAGAGACCAGGTCCATGATCAGTTGTGTTGAGGATTGTTTAAATCTGTGTATGGAAGCACTATTGTCAGTGTGTCCTCAGATGACTCAAAAGCAAAAGTGCCAAAGACAGAAGCATCGTTGTGGAACTATACTACTTAGATGCAGATCCAGATTAACCGGTAATATTTCAAACTTCTCATTGCAGAAGGTCTGTAATTTCGTACAAAGTGGGTTAATGGAGAATACAGAGCTGCTTTGAATGAAAACTCTTCTCATCTCGGAGAAAAAAACCACGAGGTGATCAGTGGTTTCTATTTGGCTTCATTCTGTCTGTGGAAGGATGATTTTCTGTTGGTGTTCACAGGCTTCCATACATAAAGAAGTCAGAAAGAGATACTTAATTCAGGAGTGCGCTTCGCTCTTCTGAGAGAACTCGATAAACCGTTGACATTTCTGACCTTCCCACTGGCGAGTAATGAGATTACGGTAGAAAGCAGGACAGGAGACAATATACAGCACTTTCAAATGAACATCCTTCTATTTCATGATAGAAAGCAGCCACACGTTCAGATGTGCACAGGTTAACAAAAGCGAATCACACAGACAGGCACCTCCAAGGAAGTGTGCACAATATCAGTTGTAGACTTAGATTGACCTGTCACATGTCTAAGATTCTAGGGAAGAGGAAGAGGAAATTTGTCAAAATGGCTTAGCTGGGAGACAGAAAAGTGTCCCAAGTGAATACACTATTGTTCATTGAATGATAGCAGCTGGATGTTCAGTCGTTTCCTGGTTGGCTTCACTCTGTGGATGGAAAGATGACAAAGACTTTGTCTTCGTAGCCTTCTCCAAGTAAATGTTGCCTCAAAGAGATGCTTCACCTGGGAACATTCCGACGTTCTGATTGGTAACCAGATAATCTAGTGAGAGTTGAAACCTTCAAAGTGGAAAAGAAGGACATGTTCGTAGCAAGCGGGTCAATTGGCAAGGAAATATTTCCAAAGTCATAACAATCCTATGTTCAGACAGAAAGCAGATGGAAGTTCACCTGTGTTGAGGATAGCAAAAATCTGTGTAGGGAAAACAAAGGAACAGTGTCTTCTCTCTTGCTTTCATCGGTGGCATAGGTCACGTGGAATTGCATCCTTTTGGAAGTGTACACATTTTCGCTTGTAGACCAAGGTTCACGGGTCTCATTACGAAGTTCTAGGTTTAGAAGTACTCCTAGTTCGTACAAAGCGGGAAAATGGAGAATATAAAGTTGTTCCCAGTTAAAACAATTTAATTCCTGAGAAGAAACACCTAGATGTTTGGGTTGGAACTTTTGGGCTCAAATCTCTGGATTGAAGTATTAGGTTCTGTTTTTTCTTGATCCTGGCCTTCTATAAATAAAAGAATTCTGGCAGAGATGCCTCGTCAGGATGAGTCCAGAACGTCGGTTGTAGAAACACATCCCCGTTGGTACTTCGAACCGAATAAGGGGAGAGGAATGACACTGCCGCAGCAAGCGGGTAAACTGCCTACATAACGCTTTTTCCACTTTAAACACATCTGCTCTAGGACAAAGGGCCGGTAGATGACCACTAGTGTTAAGGACGGATAGATATGTGTTGGGAAGTAGGATGGTCACTTTGTTCTCCCAAGCTACGAATGGCAAACATGTCAAATAGGGCAGAATCTTGGAGGAAGCATACTGCTTTCCTGAGTAGCCCCAGCTTCTCTGGTCATTTCTTAAAACATTTAGTGGGGAAAATATGTAAGTTCGTACGAAGTGGGTTAGTGGAGAATATAAATCTGTTTCCATGGCAAGCACTCCTCACCCTGAAAGGAAGCAGCTGGGTGATCAGTTGCATATGGCTTAGCGTAACTCTCCATATGGAAGGTTTCTTTCTGTTTCTTTTTACATGTCTCCGTATGTTTAAGAATTGTCAAGGAGCTGGTTTCTATAGGACGTGTACTTCCTTTCTATGGAAGACTTTGTTTCTCTGGTAATATTTCCAAGCTTCTAGGTTCAGAAGAAGTGACAAGTTTGTACGAAGCAGGCAAATTGCCAACATAAGCTATTTCACATGAAACAACTTCTATTCTTCGTTGGAAAGCAGGGACATGGTCACCTCTACACATGTTATCCTGACTCTGTGTATGCAAGATTAATTGGCAGTCTCTTCACCCATGCTCTGGTGAAACAAACAGTCCCTATTTCAGGCAACTCACAGGGTGTGTGCTAGCTTCAAAGGGGACCCCAGTCTTTCAGCGGCCGTGTGTCAGCTTCTGAGTATAGTAAAGAAAGGCAATTTTCAAAAAACCGGTTGGTTGGAGGACATACCAATGTCTCAAGTGAACACGCTTCCACTTTTAGAACGACAGCAGCTGGATGATCAGTAGTGCACAGGTTGCTTTAATCACTTGTATGGAAACTTGTACACACTTTGTCCATAGAGCCCTCTACAAGTTAATGTTTTCTCACAGAAAAAACACCTCCTCAAGGTGTGTAGCTCCTTCAGATATAGAGCCTGATTATCCGGCAATACCTCAAAGCTTCTAAGAGGAAAAGAATGAAATGTTCGATCCGAAAGTAAACACGTACAAATTCCAACCACTTCCATTCTCTGAGAGAACGCAGCTAGGACTTCCTTTGGTATCTGGAGGGCCTAAATCTGTTTATGGAAGCCAAAATTACACTTTCTTCTCACTTGCTTTTAATCATAAAAAACACAGAGAAATGCCTCCAAATGGAACTTTACAGTGTAACTTTTGTAGACCTAGATGCCTAGAAACGTTTCCAATCTTTGAAGTGGCGAAGTAGTGAAATTTCGCAGAAAGTGGGATAAAGGATAGTCTACAGTTCTTTCCCAGTGAAGCAATCTACTTCACAGGAAGAAAACCTCTAGAGGTTCTGTGTGGTGCAGATTTGCATGAATCCCTGTATGGAAGTATTCTCTACAGGTATTTGTTCCTTGGGTTCTATAAGTAAAGGAATTCTCACAGAGATGCTCCCTCAGGATGTGTACGGCATTTCTTATGTGGGACCCCATTTTCTGTTGCTAATGGCAAGATACCAAGCGGAGAGGATGGCATTTTGGTAGCAAGAAGGGAACTTTGACAATATAAAGCTACGTGAAAGGAACCCAGTTGTATTAACTGAGAGAGACCAGGTCCATGATCAGTGTGTTGAGGATGTGTTTAAATCTGTGTATGGAAGCACTATTGTCAGTGTGTCCTCAGATGACTCAAAAGCAAAAGTGCCAAAGACAGAAGCATCGTTGTGGAACTATACTACTTAGATGCAGATCCAGATTAACCGGTAATATTTCAAACTTCTCATTGCAGAAGGTCTGTAATTTCGTACAAAGTGGGTTAATGGAGAATACAGAGCTGCTTTGAATGAAAACTCTTCTCATCTCGGAGAAAAACCACGAGGTGATCAGTGGTTTCTATTTTGGCTTCATTCTGTCTGTGGGAAGGATGATTTCTGTTGGTGTTCACAGGCTTCCATACATAAAGAAGTCAGAAAGAGATACTTAATTCAGGAGTGCGCTTCGCTCTTCTGAGAGAACTCGATAAACCGTTGACATTTCTGACCTTCCCACTGGCGAGGAATGAGATTACGGTAGAAAGCAGGACAGGAGACAATATACAGCACTTTCAAATGAACATCCTTCTATTTCATGATAGAAAGCAGCCACACGTTCAGATGTGCACAGGTTAACTTCACCATGAGTGAGGGGCGAAAGTACAATCTGTTCAGGACATCATGTGATTACAAAAGCGAATCACACAGACAGGCACCTCCAGGAAGTGTGCACAATATCAGTTGTAGACTTAGATTGACCTGTCACTGTCTAAGATTCTAAGGGAAGAGGAAGAGGAAATTTGTCAAAATGGCTTAGCTGGGAGACAGAAAAGTGTCCCAAGTGAATACACTATTGTTCATTGAATGATAGCAGCTGGATGTTCAGTCGTTTCCTGGTTGGCTTCACTCTGTGGATGGAAAGATGACAAAGACTTTGTCTTCGTAGCCTTCTCCAAGTAAATGTTGCCTCAAAGAGATGCTTCACCTGGAACATTCCGACGTTCTGATTGGTAACCAGATAATCTAGTGAGAGTTGAAACCTTCAAAGTGGAAAAGAAGGACATGTTCGTAGCAAGCGGGTCAATGGCAAGGAAATATTTCCAAAGTCATAACAATCCTATGTTCAGACAGAAAGCAGATGGAAGTTCACCTGTGTTGAGGATAGCAAAAATCTGTGTAGGGAAAACAAAGGAACAGTGTCTTCTCTCTTGCTTTCATCGGTGGCATAGGTCACGTGGAATTGCATCCTTTTGGAAGTGTACACATTTTCGCTTGTAGACCAAGGTTCAGCGGGTCTCATTACGAAGTTCTAGGTTTAGAAGTACTCCTAGTTCGTACAAAGCGGGAAAATGGAGAATATAAAGTTGTTCCCAGTTAAAACAATTTAATTCCTGAGAAGAAACACCTAGATGTTTGGGTTGGAACTTTTGGGCTCAAATCTCTGGATGGAAGTATTAGGTTCTGTTTTTTTCTGATCCTGGCCTTCTATAAATAAAGAATTCTGGCAGAGATGCCTCGTCAGGATGAGTCCAGAACGTCGGTTGTAGAAACACATCCCCGTTGGTACTTCGAACCGAATAAGGGGAGAGGAATGACACTGCCCGCAGCAAGCGGGTAAACTGCCTACATAACGCTTTTTCCACTTTAAACACATCTGCTCTAGGACAAAGGGCCGGTAGATGACCATAGTGTTAAGGACGGATAGTATGTGTTGGGAAGTAGGATGGTCACTTTGTTCTCCCAAGCTACGAATGGCAAACATGTCAAATAGGGCAGAATCTTGGAGGAAGCATACTGCTTTCCTGAGTAGCCCCAGCTTCTCTGGTCATTTCTTAAAACATTTAGTGGGGAAAATATGTAAGTTCGTACGAAGTGGGTTAGTGGAGAATATAAATCTGTTTCCATGGCAAGCACTCCTCACCCCTGAAAGGAGCAGCTGGGTGATCAGTTGATATGGCTTAGCGTAACTCTCCATATGGAAGGTTTCTTTCTGTTTCTTTTTACATGTCTCCGTATGTTTAAGAATTGTCAAGGAGCTGGTTTCTATAGGACGTGTTACTTCCTTTCTATGGAAGACTTTGTTTCTCTGGTAATATTTCCAAGCTTCTAGGTTCAGAAGAGTGACAAGTTTGTACGAAGCAGGCAAATTGCCAACATAAGCTATTTCACATGAAACAACTTCTATCTTCGTTGTCAAGCAGGGACATGGTCACCTCTACACATGTTATCCTGACTCTGTGTATGCAAGATTAATTGGCAGTCTCTTCACCCATGCTCTGGTGAAACAAACAGTCCCTATTTCAGGCAACTCACAGGGTGTGTGCTAGCTTTCAAAGGGGACCCAGTCTTTCAGCGGCCGTGTGTCAGCTTCTGAGTATAGTAAAGAAAGGCAATTTTCAAAAAAAACCGGTGGTTGGAGGACATACCAATGTCTCAAGTGAACACGCTTCCACTTTTAGAACGACAGCAGCTGGATGATCAGTAGTGCACAGGTTGGCTTAATCACTTGTATGGAAACTTGTACCACACTTTGTCCATAGAGCCCTCTACAAGTAATGTTTTCTCACAGAAAACACTCCTCAAGGTGTGTAGCGCCTTCAGATATAGAGCCGGATTATCCGGCAATACCTCAAAGCTTCTAAGAGGAAAAGAAGGAAAATGTCTCGATTCCGAAAGCTAAACACGTACAAATTCCCAACACTTCCATTTCTCTGAGAGAAAGCAGCTACGGACTCCTTTGGTATCTGGAGGGCCTAAATTGTTTATGGAAGCCAAATTACATCTTTGCTCACTTGCTTTAATCATAAAAACACAGAGGAAATGCCTCCAAATGGAACTTTACAGTGTAACTTTTGTAGACCTAGATGCCCTAGAAACGTTTCCAATCTTTGAAGTGGCGAAGTAGTGAACATTCGCAGAAAGTGGGATAAAGGATAGTCTACAGTTCTTTCCCAGTGAAGCAATCTACTTCACAGGAAGAAAACCTCTAGAGGTTCTGTGTGGTGCAGATTTGCATGAATCCCTGTATGGAAGTATTCTCTACAGGTATTGTTCCTTGGGTTCTTAAAGTAAAAGGAATTCTCAAAGAGATGCTCCCTAGCGGATGGACGGACTTGTCTTATGTGGGAACCCCATTTCTGTTGCTAATGGCAAGATACCAAGCGGAGAGGATGGCATTTTGGTAGCAAGAAGGGAACTTTGACAATATAAAGCTACGTGAAAGGAACCCAGTTGTATTAACTGAGAGAGACCAGGTCCATGATCAGTTGTGTTGAGGATTGTTTAAATCTGTGTATGGAGCACTATTGTCAGTGTGTCCTCAGATGACTCAAAAAGCAAAAGTGCCAAAGACAGAGAAGCATCGTTGTGGAACTATACTACTTAGAGGCAGATCCAGATTACCGGTAATATTTCAAACTTCTCATGTGCAGAAGGTCTGTAATTTCGTACAAAGTGGGTTAATGGAGAATACAGAGCTGCTTTGAATGAAAACTCTTCTCATCTCGGACGAAAAAACCCACGAGGTGATCAGTGGTTTCTATTTTGGACTTCATTCTGTCTGTGGAAGGATGATTTTCTGTTGGTGTTCACAGGCTTCCATACATAAAGAAAGTCAGAAGAGATACTTAATTCAGGAGTGCGCTTCGCTCTTCTGAGAGAACTCGAAAAACCGTTGACATTCTGACCTTCCCACTGGCGAGGAATGAGATTACGGTAGAAAAGCAGGACAGGAGACAATATACAGCACTTTCAAATGAACATCCTTCTATTTCTGATAGAAGCAGCCACACGTTCAGTGTGCACAGGTTAACTTCACCATGAGTGAGGGGCGAAAGTACAATCTGTTCAGACATCATGTGATTACAAAAGCGAAATCACACAGACAGGCACCTCCAAGGAAGTGTGCACAATATCAGTTGTAGACTTAGATTGACCTGTCACATGTCTAAGATTTAAGGGAAGAGGAAGAGGGAAATTTGTCAAAATGGCTTAGCTGGGAGGACAGAAAAGTGTCCCAAGTGAATACACTATTGTTCATTGAATGATAGCAGCTGGATGTTCAGTCGTTTCCTGGTTGGCTTCACTCGTGTGGATGGAAAGATGACAAAGACTTTGTCTTCGTAGCCTTCTCCAAGTAAATGTTGCCTCAAAGAGATGCTTCACCTGGGAACATTCCGACGTTCTGATTGGTAACCAGATAATCTAGTGAGAGTTGAAACCTTCAAAGTGGAAAAGAAGGACATGTTCGTAGCAAGCGGGTGCAATTGGCAAGGAAATATTTCCAAAGTCATAACAATCCTATGTTCAGACAGAAAGCAGATGGAAGTTCACCTGTGTTGAGGATAGCAAAAATCTGTGTAGGGAAAACAAAGGAACAGTGTCTTCTCTCTTGCTTTCATCTGTGTCATAGGTCACGTGGAATTGCATCCTTTTGGAAGTTTACACATTTTCGCTTGTAGACCAAGGTTCACATGGTCCCCATTACGAAGTTCTAGGTTTAGAAGTACTCCTAGTTCGTACACAAGCCGGGAAATGGAGAATATAAAGTTGTTCCCAGTTAAAACAATTTAATTCCTGAGAAGAAACACCTAGATGTTTGGGTTGGAACTTTGGGCTCAAATCTCTGGATGGAATTATTAGGTTCTGTTTTTTTCTTGATCCTGGCCTTCTATAAATAAAAGAATTCTGGCAGAGATGCCTCGTCAGGATGAGTCCAGAACGTCGGTTGTAGAAACACATCCCCGTTGGTACTTCGAACCGAATAAGGGGGAGGGAATGACACTGCCGCAGCAAGCGGGTAAACTGCCTACATAACGCTTTTTCCACTTTAAACACATCTGCTCTAGGACAAAGGGCCGGTAGATGACCACTAGTGTTAAGGACGGATAGATATGTGTTGGGAAGTAGGATGGTCAATTTGTTCTCCCAAGTACGAATGGCAAACATGCAAATAGGGCAGAATCTTGGAGGAAGCTACTGCTTTCCTGGGAGCCCCAGCTTCTCGGTCATTTCTTAAAACATTTAGTGGGGAAAATATGTAAGTTCGTACGAAGTGGGTTAGGGAGAATATAAATCTGTTTCCATGGCAAGCACTCCTCACCCCTGAAAGGAAAGCAGCTGGGTGATCAGTTGCATATGGCTTAGCGTAACTCTCCATATGGAAGGTTCTTTCTGTTTTCTTTTACATGTCTCCGTATGTTTAAGAATTGTCAAGGAGTGGTTTCTAAGGACGTTACTTCCTTTCTATGGAAGACTTTGTTTCTCTGGTAAATTTCCAAGCTTCTAGGTTCAGAAGAGTGACAAGTTGTACGAAGCAGGCAAATTCCCAAAACATAAGCTATTCACATGAAACAACTTCTATTCTTCGTTGGAAAGCCGGGACATGGTCACCTCTACACATGTTATCCTGACTCTGTGTATGCAAGATTAATTGGCAGTCTCTTCACCCATGCTCTGGTGAAACAAACAGTCCCTATTTCAGGCAAACTCCAGGGTGTGTGCTAGCTTTCAAAGGGGACCCAGTCTTCAGCGGCGTGTGTCAGCTTCTGAGTATAGTAAAGAAAGGCAATTTTCAAAAAAAACGGTTGGTTGGAGGACATACCAATGTCTCAAGGAACACGCGCTCCACTTTTAGAACGACAGCAGCTGGATGATCAGTTTCACTTCATGAAAGTGTTTCGAAGGGGTAGTACAGTTTGAGAAACTTACTCAAAAACCAGGTGATCAGTGGTATGATTCATCTTCCGTGAAGATTCGTGTTTCACAGGCATAAAGAGCAGAAGGACTTTCGTAGAGTGTTCGCCTTCTGAGGACTCGAAAACGTGACATTATCTGCCTATCCACTGAGAGAAGAACGGTAGAAGCAGACAGGGAATGTACAGCTTTCATGAAACCTTATTTGATAGAAACCCACACACAGTTCAGTTGACAGCAGTTAACTTCACATAGTGAGTGGGCAAGAAAGTCTGAATTGAATAACGTGATTACAAAAGCTGATACACAGACTCATTAGGAATGTGCACAATATGTTTGGATCTTATGACTCCAAGTATTTAGGAACTAGGAAGAGAAATTTGAAAAGGCTTAGCTGGGAAAG
>JAKFHU010001756.1:0-25280 GCA_023783475.1 Daubentonia madagascariensis | reverse complement strand
ACCTAACCTAGTCCACCACCACTGGCACCTGAACACTCTCCCAGGGGTCTGAGGTCCAAGCAACCCTAATTGCCATAATACCACAGTGAATACATACCTGCATGAGCCAAAAGGCAGCATACCTCTCCCTCTCTGCACTGAGCAGCAGAGTTCCCAGCAAAGGAGAACAGGTGAACTGCAAAGCTGTCTGCTTTGAGCTGGAGGAAGAGATTCCAGATGAGAAGGAACCAGCATAAGAACTCTGGCAATATGAAAAAATGCTGTTTCAACACCCCCAAAGGATCACACTAGCTCTCCAGCAATGGACTCCAACCACAAAAGAATCTTTTGACATGTCAGATATGGAATTCAGTATATGGATCACAAACAAGCTCAATCGGATAGATAAGAAAGTTGAAAACCAACATAAGCCAAAAAAATAATTCAGGATATGAATGAGAAATTCACTAAATTTAAAAAAAGTAACACACACACACACACACAAATAAGAGAACTTCTGGAAATGAAGGAGTCATTTAGGGAATTTCAAAATACAGTGGAAAGTTTTAACAACAGGCTAGACCAAGCAGAGACAAGGCTTTCGCATTAACCCAGTTAGTCAAAAATAAAGAAAGAAGAAAGAAAGAAGAAAGAAAGAAAAAAGTAAGAAAAGAAAAAACAATCAAGAGAAATAAAGTCTCCAAGAAATATGGGATTGTATAAAACACCCAACACAAGAATCAGAGGTATCCCTGAGGGAGAAAAAGAAAAAGTCAAAAGCATGGAAAACCTACTTGGGGGAATAATGGAGGAAAACTCCCCTGGTCTTGCTAGAGATTCTGACGTCCAAATATAAGATAGTTGTCGAACACCTGGAAGATTTATTGCAAACAGGAAATCACCAAGGCAAATAGTCATCAGTCTGGCCAAAGTCAAAGTAAAGAAGAAAATCCTACAAGCTGCGACATGAAAGCATCAAGGAAAACCCATCAGAGTAACAACAGGCTTCTCAGCAGAAACCTTATAAGCCAGAAGGGACTGGGGTCCCATCTTTAGTATTCTTAAACAGTATAACTGTCAGCCAAGAATTTTGTGTCTTGCAAAATTAAGTTTCATAAATGAAGGAGAAACAAGCAAACATTAAGGGAATTTGTCACAATGAGACCTACCCTACAAGAAATGCTCAAAAGTGCTCTGAACACCAAAAAAAATGGTTGATACTCACCAGTGTAAAAACACTTGAAAGTAAAAACTCATAGCTCTTATAAAACAGTAACACAAGACAGACTACAAAGCAACTGGGTAACAATCAATATGATGACTGGTGCAGTATCTTACTTATCCATATTAACATTGAATGTAAACAGTCTAAATGCCCCACTTACATGATACAGATTGACAGAATGGATTAAAAAAAGACAACCCAAGTATCTGCTGTATCCAAGAAACCCATTTGACTCATAAAGAGTCTCACAGACTCAAGGCAAAGGAGTAGAAAAAAATATTCCATGCAAATGGAAACCAAAAGGAAGTAGGTGTAGCTACCCTTAGATAAAAGAGACTTTAAATCAACAACAGTAGAAAACAACACATCTGGTCATAATATAGTCATAAAGGGATCCATTCATCAAGAAGATATAACAATCCCAAATATATATGGACCTAACACAGGAGCTCCCAGATTCATAAAACAAATACTAATAGACCTAAGAAATGAAATAAACAGCAATATAATAATAGTGGGGGACTTCAACACTCCACTGACTGAACTTGACAGATCATGAGGCAGAAACAAGACTTTAGAAAAAATGGAACTAACAGGCATTTACAAAACATTCTACCCCCAAAATGCAGAATATACATTCTTCTCAGCAGCACATGGAATATTTTCCAAAACAGACCATATATTAGGCCACAAAACAAGTTTCGGCAAATTTTAAAAAACTAAAATCATACCATGTATCTTCTCAGACCATAGTGGAAAGAAACTAAAAATCTATTCCAAGAGGAACTCTCAAAACTATACAAATATGTGGAAATTAACACACTGACTGCCACACTAGAAAAAAAATTTTTTCCCTGGGGCCACAGTGTTCTATTATGAAAACAAAATAAAAACTTTGAAAACAAAATGATCCTTTCTAATTTAATGAAAAATTGGTTATTTTTTGTTGTTTTCTAAGTTATATGCAACTCACACAGCACTAGAGTCAATTTTTACACTGCACACCACTTGAGTTGTATGTGACTCATGACATATTTATTTAATTTGTTTAGAGAATTGAGTCTTCATATGCTTCACAAGGCCCTGGGCTCAAAACTGGCATGAGTTAAATACAACTCACATGGCAGTTAATGTCTTAAATAACCTGTTGCTGAATGATCTTTGGGCCAATGATGAAATCAACATGGAAATTAAAAAATTTCTTGAATTGAAGAACAGTGGTGACACAAGCTACCAAAAACTCTGGGATACAGCAAAAACAGTGCTAAGAGGGAAGTTCACAACACTAAATGCCTACAACAAAAGACAGAAAGATCACAAATTAACAATCTAATGTTACACCTCAGGGAATTAGAAAAAGAAGAATAAATCAAACCCAAAACTAGCAGAAGACAAGAAATAACAAAGATCAAAGCAGAACTGAACAAAATTGAAACCAAAAACACAACACACAGAATCAATGAAACAAAAAGTTAGTTCTTTGAAAAGATGAAAAAAATTGACAGACCACTGGCTAGATTAACCAAGAAAAGAAAAGAGAGGATTCACATAAACTCAATCAGAAATGAAAAGGAGACATTACAACTGATTCCACAGAAATATAAAATATCATCTGAGACTATTACCAACACCTATATGCACACAAAATAGAAAATCTAGAGGAGACGGATGAATTCTTGGAAAGACATAACCTCCCAAGCTTGAATCAAGAAGAAATAGAGATCCTGAACAGACCAGTTATGAGTAGTGAGATTGAATCAGTCATAAAAAAAAAAAACCCTCCCAACAAAAAAAAAGGAGCCCAGGACCAGACAGATTCACAGCTGAATTCTACCAGACCTACAAAGAAGAACTGGCACCTATCCTATCAAAACTGTTCCATAACACTGAGAAGGAGAGAATCCTCCCTAACTCATTCTACAAAGCCAGTATCACCCTGATACCAAAGTCAGGAAAGGATACAACAAAAAAAGAAAACTACAGACCAATATTCCTCATGAAAATAGATGCAAAAATCCTCAATAAAATACAAGACAACTGAATCCAACACGCATCAAAAAAGAAAAAAATTCACTATGATCAAGTTGGTTTCATCCCAGAGATGCAAGGATGGTTCAACATATGCAAATCAATAAATGTGATTCACACATAAACAGAATTAAAAACAAAAACCATATAATCAGTAGATGCAGAAAAAGCATTTAATAAAATCTAGCACCCCTTTATGATAAAAACTCTCAAGAAACTAGGCATATACAGAACATACCTCAAAATAATAAAAGCTGTATATGACAAACCCACAGCTAACATTATACTAAATGGGGAAAAGTTGAAAGCATTCCCCCTAAGAACTAGAACAAGACAAGGATGCCCACTGTCATCAATTCTATTCAACATAGTACTGGACATTCTAGCCACAGTAATCAGGCATGTGAAAGAAATAAAGGGCATCCAAATCAGGAAAGAGGAGGTCAAAATATTTCTGTTTGCCAAGGATATGATCTTATACCTAGAAAACCCTAAAGCCTTCACCAAAAGACACCTAGAATTGATAAATAAATTCAGCAAAGTATCAGGTTACAAAATTAATGTACACAGTTAGTAGCATTTCTACATTAATAACAGTCAAACTGCGAGTCGAATCAAGAACTCAATACCCTTATAGTAGCTGCAAAGAAAATAAAATGCCTAGGAATCTACTTAACCAAGGGGTGAAAGATCTCTACAAGGAGAACTACAAAACATTGATGAAAGAAACCACTGATGACAAAAACAAATGGAAAAACGCCCCATACTCACAGATTGGAAGAATCAATATTGTTAAAATGTTCATAATATCCAAAGTGATTTACAAATTCAGTGCAATTCCCATCAAAATACCAATGTCATTTTTCATGGAATTAGAAAAAAACAATTCTAAATTTCCTATGGAATCAAAAAAGAGCCCGAATAGCCAAAGCAATCCTAATCAGAAAGAATCAATCTGGACACATCATATTGCTCAACTTTAAATTATACTACAAGGCTATAGTAACCAAAACAGCATGGTACTGGTATAAAGATAGACACATAGATCAATGGAGCAGAATAGAGAAGCCAGAAATGAAACCATATAGCTACAACCAACTGATTTTCAACAAAGCAGACAAAAACATACAGTGGGGAAAGGATGCCCTATTCAATAAATGGTGCTTGGAAAATTAGAGAGCCACATGGAGAAGAATGCAACTGGATCCCTATCTCTCACCATACACAAAAATTTACTCAAGATGGATTAAAGACTTAAAGGTAAGACCTGACACCATAAAAATTCTAGGGGAAAATGTAGGAAGAACTCTTTTGGATATTGGCTTAGGCAAAGAATTTATGACTAAGACTCCCAAAAGCAAATACAACAAAAACAAAAATAAATAAATGGGACTCAACTAAACTAAAAAGTTTCTGCACAGCAAAGGAAATAATCAACAGAGTAAATAGACAACCGACAGAATGGGAGAAAATATTCTCAAACTATACATCCAACAAGGGACAAATATCCAGAATCTACAAGGAACTCAAACAAATCAGTGATGAAAAAACCACCCCATTAAAAAGTGGGCAAAATACATAAATAGACATTTTTCAAAAGAATATATACAAATGACCAACAAACAAGAAAAAGTGCTCAACATTACTAATCATCAGGGAAACGCAAATTAAAACCACAATGAGATATCACTTTACCCTTGTCAGAATGGCCTTTATTAAAAAGTCAAAAAAACAACAAATGTTGGCATGGATGCAGTGAAAAGGGAAGGCTTATTCACTGTTGATGGGAATGTAAATTACTACAACCTCTACAGAAAACAGTATGGAGATTCTTCAAAGAACAAAAAGTAGACCTACCTTTTGACCCAGCAATCCCACTATTGGGTATCCAGTAGTCATTACATCAAAAAGACACATGCACTTATATGTTTATGGCAGCAGAATTCACAATTGCAAAGATATGGAATCAACCTAAGTGCCCATCAACTGAAGAGTGGATAAAGAAAATGTGTGTGTGTGGGGGTGTACTATTGAATACTACTCAGCCATAAAAAAGAGTGAAATAATATCTTTTGTACCAACTTGGATGGAACTGGAAGCCATGACCCTATTTGAAGTATCTCAGGAATGGCAAAACAAACACTACATGTATACCCACTTATAAGTGGGAGCTGAACGATGAGTATACACAGTCACACAAGGTAGCATAAGGGACTTTAGACACTCGGAAGTGGGGAGAGTGGGAAGAGGTTAAGGGATCAAAAAACTACCTATCAGGTACAATATATAACATTCAGAGGACAGGTGCACTAAAAGCCCTGACTTCACCACTATACAATTCATCCATGTAACAAAAAAACTTGTACTCCCTAAATCTATTGAAATTTAAAAAGAAAAGAAAAAAAATTAAGGACAATTTAGTAATTTATTAACCATTTATATTTCACTAAAAAACCAACTCTACATAAAACAAAGAAAAAATAAAATAATGCAAGATGACTTCTTCCATGAAACAAAAAAGAAAGGAGAAAGGCGTATCTTACTCTTCACTGAGCCAGCTTTTTTTTTTCCCTGTTCACCTAAGCCCACCACATACTCTGCCCTCTGTAGAAGATTGCTGTGTGAATTTTAAATAAAATCGCACAATGTCCGTTGTGCCCACACGTTTCCATAACACTAATGACAGGGAATAGTGTTATTATTAATACCAGGGAAGGAAACTGAAAGCATGTTCTGTGATTTTTTCCACCAAGAGTCACCAAATTGTGGGGAGCAAAGGAAAAAGCCTTTAGCTGGGCTGCTGCACTGGCAGTTGTGACCATTTTGGGGATATTTAGAAAAAAACAAAAAGCACCTGCGGCCAGGCCACCTGGCAGCCTAACAGAGCTCTTGGCTCCTGGCAGGTTGACACCTTCTGTGCCCACCATGGCTTGGAGCTCTGCTCCTGTCTGTGCCACTTTGGCACCCTCAGTCTTTCCCTAAAATATTGTTGTATTTCTTCTTTAAAAAAAAAGCTTCTGTGGAAACCTCCAGATGTCCAAGCTGCTAACCTGGGTGGTCCAAGTGGTTAGTGTGCTAGACACAAAGTTGCTCAACTGGAGTAGTCTGCCCCAAAGCATTTATTTTTCTGTAGAGAGTATAAGGTTTTTCAGGAATGGGCATACTGTGATTTAGCAGAGACACTTGTTTTATTAGTTGCTACCTTTCATTTCCTGATGAATTCACCTTGGTCTAGATTGTTGAGAGCCTTGTTAATAAAAGGAAAATCATTCAAATAAGGATACTTCAATAAAGCCAAAATAGAACTCGTTTCAAAGACAATCATGGCCTGAAGATAGAGTGGCAGTGAAGGTACTTAGAATAAAGTAGCACCCGATACCATAAAGAAAATAATTATGATTTCCCGTGGACACAGGACTAATCACTGCTTATAATGAAAAGGTGCCTTTCCTTCACAGCGTCTCCCCAAGCCTAGGTGAAGCTGGTTGTAAGCAAGAGTGGTGGATTTCAAAACAATAAATCTAGATTACTCTAAGAACAAATATTTCTTTGACTTCACTTATGGTTACACAAAAGCAGAAGTTACTGAAGATTATTTGTCTTCTTAACTTCCTCCCTGTGTTTGGGTGTAAATAAAGGAAGCTTGTCACGTAAGTTACCCATGTAGTGCTTGGAATAGGAGAAAAGTGTGTGTCTGCAGGGTGGGGGACTGCTTATGTGAAACATTTCTCTCCTATGGGTTTAAAACCCAGCATTCACTGCCCATCTCTTTGTTAACAGTTTGTAAATCAAGTAGGGGAAGAAAATAGAAATTAGCTTTCTGAAATTACAAATGTGAAACAAAGCAGAAAATAAATACTTGTCCAAAAATATACAAGTAAATAGGTATTGGGGATCACAATTTTTAAATATCTCCATTATTTTGATATTTGAAAGTTCTATTTCAAAGTTCTTCAAAATGATACCTAATGTTTCTGTGTATTGTGTTCCAAATTTATCTAAATACAAGACGGAAACTGTGTGTGAAGTGTGTTCTTTCAAAAAAGAGAAAAATTAACGACTGACACTTTATTTGTATATATTTAACATATTTTTCAAGAACATATTTACACATGCGTATAATAGCTATTCCACTAAGGCAACGGGTCTAGGAGACGTAAGTCTGTGGCAGGGTTTGGGAGGACCACGAGCCTCTCCTGTAAGGGAGTCAGACATCCACTGCCACATGACTTTAGGTCATTATTTCCTCAAACTGTAATTCTACCGCGAAGTCTGGCTGGTAGATTTTCCATGTCTTTGACTTATGGGGATTATCCAATTCATTTCTTGGTAAATAAAGCCTAAGAATAGAAAAAATATATATTACATTTTATTTTAGGGCTAACCGAAAAGCCATGCAGTGGGGCACCCTTGGAAGAGCTTTAAAAAAGGACTCGCTCAACATGATTAGAGCCTCAGCCCCTTTTTCTGTGTCTCATTGTCTCCTTCCACCTTTCTGGTGAGATGCAAAATATCTCATCTTCAGTAACACATGTTACTGATTCTTTTAACATTGCCTTTTATGGAATTAATGACATCCAGGCTTAATAAAATATCTAAATTTCTATATGTAACAGAAATCATTCAGAGACTAAATGTGTATTAAAAACCAGGAATAAAATACTGTGTCTCTCTTAAATTATGGAAATCGGCATTTTTGGTTAAACAATCTCATGACTAATAAATACAGCTTTACCACGTAGTATGTAAATTTAAATGTTATAGAAATCTTTACAAACGTATATAAAAGTGATCTAACTTTTTGGGTCTCCAATATGAACATGATGTTTTGTTTGTTTGCTTTTGGAGTGCAGTGGTGTCACCATAGCTCACTGCAACCTCAAATTCCTGGGCTCAAGCAATCCTTCTGCTTTGGCCTCCCAAAGCGCTGGGATTACAGTGGTTAGCCACTGCACCCATAACCATGAACATGGTGTTTTAAAGAAAAAAAATGCATCCTTTAGCAAGAACCACTTCTGAGGAGTAGCACCAAATGAAGCTACACATCTCACTATTTGAGGAACTTTGCTCACGTTATGAGTCAAAGTTTATTGTTTGTATACATCCAGGAAAAAAATCAGTAGAAATATTCCATCAAATCCAAAGTTTATAAAAGTCCATTAAATATGTGTATGTAAACCAGATGTTTAATTTACTGTTGTCTTAATGCACTTCAGGGGTTATTAGATCAAATTCAGACTTGAAGAAAAGACTAGGTTTGGATGTAACAATAACTATTAATTCATGCCACATACAATCACAACCACGTTTTCAACTCTAGCCTGAATGATTTTTAAAATATTACTTTTTCCTTTTGTATCAGATCAACACGTATTCAAAAATCTACTTTTACCACTCTAAAAAATTGTTCCTGAAATGTAACATAGACCAGGATTTCAGAATTGAAGGTTTCTTAAATAAACATTCAAATACAATCAAATGATTCTTCTGCTCGGGTGTTTTAGAGACAGGTTGCTCTTAGCCCAGTGCTATGCAGGGCTCAATCAAAGTACTTGCAACCTCAAATGCCTGGGCTCAGGCAATCCTCCACTCAGCTCCGAAGTAGCTGGACTACAGTAGCCACTGCAACCTCATGCCTGGTCTTTTTTTAATATTCTGAAGCGGGTCCTATGTCTGCAGCGGCATGTGAACTTCTAGCCTCAAGCTATCCTTCTTTTGGTATCCCAAAGGGTGTTGCTATGCTTGAGCCACTGCCCTGAATATCTTTTAAAAAGATTTCCCATTTAGTTATTAGAAAAGCATGTTATGGGGCTGATCAACTCTTCAGTATCTTTTTAAAAATGGTCTTGATTCTCCCCAAAGTAGTTTGAAAATCATTTGAAGTGGGAGACTACATAATGCTTCAGCTGTCTTTAGCATAGGATTTGGTGGTGGTCAGTTATTCAGTCAATGAACACCTGCTGAGGACCTGCCATATTCAAGGTACTGAGCAGACTCATATTAAACTTCCATGGGAGGAATTTATTACCACACTCAAGATCTGATTATAATACTTTTTAACGTAACACAATTTTATGGCATGGATCTTGAGGATAATGCAACAGTGGATTTCAAGAACAATTGTATTTTTAAAATAACCAGAGTAAGAGGAGTAAGGCAAGGAAGAATGCTTACTCAAGGATTTTACGGTTTCTATAAAAAAAGCTTATGACAACCAGCAAAAGACTTGTCATTACACCTTACACACAGACATTGAAGATTGGACTGTGTCTATCGGATTATATTATATCCATACCTCTTATTTCGGACGAAAGATGTATGAAACCAAAAGAAAAATGGGCAGTTGTCATAGTATTTAGGAAGATTCTAAAAAGAAATGGTTAAAAAAAAAGGTTATTTTCATAGTAAAATTGATACCAAGAAATAATCATTCTAAAAGGAGTAAAATTACTTCCTTTATTCCTTTATATATTTATCAAGCAATTATAACCATTAAATATGCAGCACTCTACAGTCTATAATGATACACTCAACAAAGGAGGAGGCTTTAAGAGAATGCTGTTGCTTTCTCTTGCTGTTTATATCAAAATTTTCAAGGAAATGTATTTTTGCATGATAGATATTTATAAATTTAAACACTGATATTTTAATCTGGTTCAGATAGTGCTAAACAGAATCTACAAAGGACCTATGTCTACATATATATACCCAAACATATTGT
This sequence comes from Daubentonia madagascariensis, assembly GCA_023783475.1. NCBI lineage: Eukaryota > Metazoa > Chordata > Mammalia > Primates > Daubentoniidae > Daubentonia > Daubentonia madagascariensis. The sequence goes on along the minus strand of JAKFHU010001756.1, from coordinate 15,327 downwards.
AGTGAATTGTTATGATTTTATGTTGCCTCAGCATCCATTTTTAAATATGTTGAACTTTCTTATACCAGAAGCAAGGCTCAGTCTCCTTTGACACAGTTTCCAGTTCTCCACCTCCTCCCAATTCCTCAATGTGATTGATCCAGGTATCTGCCTTCTACAGCCACTTCCTGGTGACTACCTCTCTGTGGGAGAACTAGTACAACCTACTTGCCTCGCCCCACAGACTCCCACACTCCACATGGACTGGGTGGATATGTTCTAGTGACCCCCGCTCAGTCACAGCATGGCTCCATGAAACTTGTGCCTGCTTGCATTAAACTCACCAATTAGACCTCCCCCCAGGAAACCTGCTCAGGTAACACCTTGGACCCTAATAACGGCTTCAACTCTCAGGTCCCTTTCTCTCTCTATTGCTCCCCACCCACTAGTCAAGCTTAGGTCTCGTGGATGGCTCCACCCTTCTAGTTGGCCCTGTGAGGTGTGCTGCCCTCTTTTCTCTAGAATCTGTAAGTAGTAAAAACTGCTTCTGTTATTTCATGTGTTTTGTTGTGCTGCCTTCTCTGTTTCACCTGACCAACACACCTAATCCTAACTCTCCTCCCCGTCAGTGGCTATCTTGCTAGGAATAAACTGGATACAGGCTAGACAAGAACCACAGGGGTGTCTGCCATAAGCAAATTTTCTGCAAGAGGGACACCTGGCTATGGGTCAGACACTTAGGCATTAAGCCATCCGCCAGGATAAAGAAGTATTCTGTGAAAAGCACACTGTAAACATCCACAACCACCCCTCCTGGAGTCCTATCAGAGCAGGCCTAGAGTTTACAGTCACTCTCCAGAGACAGAACTCAAGACCACATTAGAGGAAAACAACACTCACCATCCATTTCTATAAGGAGCAGCTATATTGAATAATTAACCATCATTACTGGTGAAGAGAGAAATACCTAAAAAATTTTTAAAGTGCTTTCATCTCATGGCTCTTGATAATCACAAAGGCTGAGTATTACCAAGGTCCCCTGGGCCAGTGACCTTTACACCATTGCTTTTGCTTAGAGACCACTGTTCAAGCAAGAATTCTTGTGACTCCACTTTTGAAGGGGCAACATCTGATATGGGAACTATCCAGGTGACTTGCTTCAATACATTTACCACTTCATACTTAATGGATTCTCCTCCAACAGTAGCAAGCAGGGGATGAAGGAGGGCACAGGAAATAAGTTTTAAATTGATCAACATACTTACTTGTTGGCAGTTCTGGTTGACAATTTAATAGCACAATGAATTAAAACTATTAAGGTTCAGAAATTTGTTATATACAGAATGATATTCAGATACACATTTTATGACTGGTCAATATAAATTATACAATGATCATATTCAGAGTAATGACAATTGAAGACATTCTCATTTTGCATAAATACAAATTAATAAATACTATTTATAACATGATAATATAAACTCAGAGAAAAAAATCAAATCTCCCTTACTTTAAAGTATTTTATGAATTATGAGGAGTAATGTGTTTTAAAGATGCAAAAAAAAAATGTGATCACTGCTATGCAGTAAAACATATCTTTTTTTTAGCATCTTGACTTTTGTAATTTTCTTACTGGAAAATTAATACACATAAATTATATAGAATTTAGAAAAAAACAAACGAACACAAATTTCTCAAATTACATATGTTCTTCTTTTTAAAAAATTTGTTACGGATCTGATTTGTTGTTTTCCTACCCCTCCCTGGCAAAGGGTTGACATCCATTATTTCCCTTGTTGGAAACTGTAACAAAGGAAATCCCAAACCCAAATCATTCAGAACACTGGACAAGGACAGTGGAAGAGGCTGTTTCTTGATTACTCACGGAAGAGGAAAACTGCACTTTCACGTCGTCATACAGAGGGACACAGTTGAATACGTGCATTATCACTCTGTTCGATTCAATGTCATGAAATATCTGTGAATGAACACAAGGAGTTCAGAACTATAGACCTGGCTGATGATAACAGTGAAGTTCATTTTCACTTATCAAGGTTTCCTATATTTGTCAAGTACTTTTGGTCTCATAGCCCAATCACTACATGTATAAATAAATATTAACAATCTTTTCTATAAAGTTGAAATACTATTGTTTATATTTTTAAAAGGCCAACATATTTGAAGGTTATGGTGGGGCTCTTGAAAAGTAAGGTATTCAATTTTCTATTAGAGGTTAGCCAATTAAATATTATTGCTTAATGCTATTATTGTAAACGTCATCTGATTTTTATATGTTGAGGTGTCTTTTGAGAATACACTAAGAAACTCAATTTTAAAGTTGGCATTGACATTCAAAAAGCAATGCATAACTCATCATATCAAGAATATTGCGTTTGTTGATGGGATCACAGGGCTATGTCCATTGCAGGCTGCCAGATGGAGTGACCAAAGATAGGTCAAGTTTTTGGAATGAATGACTTTGAAGCTATACTAAGTATTTCTTTGTTATTGAGTCACCCTTAAAAATAATAGCACCCACGATAAGGAAGGTCTATGCTAGGCCCTGTGAAAAATACAAAAGAAGGTGCAGACTCAGTTGGTTGGTCCCTTTAGGGAGCTGTACACATAAGAAACAATCGTAGAATGGTATATAATTGGCAAGCTATGTGATCAAGACCAGGTGTGCTGTTACGTAGTGTGTGTGTGTGGGTGGGTGGGGGGTGAGGTTAACAGGAGGTGTAGAATGAGAAAGCTTTGTCAAGGAGGTAGAAATTGAGTTGGGCGTGGAAGGATTTGGATAAATGAAGAAGAGCACTGAAAATAGAATCTAGTCAAGGCAGAGGAGAAAGATCAAAAAAAAAAAAATCTCATCAAATAGAAATTAGAGAGTTGTGTTCCAAGAGCCAGAGAGGATGACCCAGTCTACTTGGAATGGAATCTGCAGGTCTAGTTACTGATGGAAATAAGCTCAGGCATGATAGGGCTATTACATCCTGAGAGCTCAAAAGCCAGGGAAATAAGAGTGAAGTTGCTGAAGAATATAGCGGGGCACTTTCAATGTGACAAAGTGGCCTGATGATTATCACATATAACATTTATTTAGTGATTTATAGTTTACAAAGCAACTTTATATATATATTATCTACTTTCATTCCCATAACACTTTATAGATAAGATGTTGAGCCAAAGGTGCTAACTGACTTTGACCATGGGCACACAGTGTGTCTTCTGCTCTACCTACAGCTTTTCACAATGAAAGCAATATTTCAGGATGCATATTTCAGGACTCTATATACTGCATTGTGTAAGGAGAAAGAAAAGGTGAGGAGACTATTTGAGAAATCTAGGCATGAGCAAATGAGGTCTTGGGCTAGATAGTGGCAGTGGGAACAGAAAGGTAGGGAGAGTGAAGAGAAATCTCAAAGGCATAATCAACAGGATTCGGTGACTAATTGCATATTAGGGGGCCAAGGCAAAGAGAACATCAAAGGTACTATGAAATTTTAAGGCCCAAGTGGGAGGATGATGGTGCCATTTGCAGAAGCAGAGGAAAAGCTAATTTGATAAATTTGGATTGACTAATTTGTTTGAATTGTTGGGATGGAGACTGTCCACATTGTAGCTCCTGCATCTACAACTCTGTGGGTGTTCATAAATATCTGTTCAGTAAATGAGAGAACAAATAATTTAAAGAAGTGGAATGGGTGAGCATAACCAAGAATAGAGTATTTGCTGCAATAAGAATAGACAGCCAAGGGTCAGGCCTGGGTGAATGCCTTCAATTAGGAGAGGCCCAAAAAAGTAGGGGGGGAGGAATAGGGTTGGTAATAGGAGAATTTGAGACAAAAGCCTGGGAGGGAATTATAAAAGTTTATGGTTATTAGACCCATGAAGGAAGCTCTCTTATTGTTTCAGAAAAAGCCTGTAGTTTTAGGCATTTCTTCATTTTAGTAAAACATTGCTTTGGAGAAAATGATTCCTCCCACTCTTGCATTGTTTCTCATAGTGTCATCCCACAGAACCTCTGAGTTAGAATCACTTGAGACATTTCTAAGTCTACAGGTTCCTGGGCCCCATTTTAGTTTCCTGAATCATACTTTGGTGGTACAACCTAGAAATATGCATCTTTACAAGTTCCTAGGTGGTTTTAATGTGCACTAAAATTTTAGAATCAGTGCTATATAATAAAAGATAAAATGACCCAGAAGAGGAGAATATGCCTAAAATGACCAGATATGTGAATTTAAACCTTGACAGATTCCTGGGAACATGCTCACCATTTGTGGGAAAGTGAAAGGCAAAGCAACACTCTGCACCAAAACATATTTTGGAAAGTATCCTGAAAAAACTATTTTGAACAATGAGGTTAATTTATCTCTGGTTTGCATCCAAACCCAATGACGCCAAGTTGGATGATAACCAGAAAGCAACATGGCATCTCATTATGATGAGTGATGGTTTGGGGAGGTCAAAACGCCGATTTGACATTGAGCTTTACAACAAACACCAGAAATTTCAGTTCATATGTTTTCTCTTACCCTACAGTTCTTAGAAGAAGAGCAGAAAAAGACAATCTTTTGCTGCATTATTATTTGCATTTTTAGATCAGATCCATTGCCATCACCAACACCTAAGTGAAATTAAAAAGTTAGGCTGATTAGAGAAAAGATAAAAATGTTTTGCCAATTAACATTATGGATTAAAAAGAGAAAAAATTATCCCAGCTATCAATGTGCCAGTATTTAATCATTTGATCTTGCATAGATTTTGTCTTCAAGAAACAAGGCTTCAAAAGCCCAATCCTGTCTCCTAAAGCAGAATTTATAAGACTAGAGGAAAAAAAAAGACGTATAGTTCCACTTGTAAGACTTAGAATCTCATCACTTCACCTTTCTAGAAAAAAAATATAGGGAAGGTGACTTTCAAACCTTCTCGCTAATATTAGGTCATTAAATATGAAATGTCTGATTTTGAATCAGAAGTGTAGTTTATTATATCTCAACAAGAAGCAGTACAATTAATCAAAGTATGCGCCTAAACCATTGACACAGTTTTGTCACCGTAACGGTAGCTTGTTTATGCCAGCAGCGAAGAAGCCTGGAGAGTGAGTGGTGATGAAATCGTGACCAATGTTTTCCACAGCTTGTTGAGAATTGAATATTTTTCCTTGCAAGAAGAGCTCCAAAGCCTGGAAAAAGTGGTGGTCAGTTGGTGCAAGGTCTGGTGAACACAGTGGACGACAGAGAGTTTCCAAGTCCAGCTTCTGTAGTTTGGGCAGCATTGTTTGTGTGACATGTGGTCGAGCATTGTCTTACAAGAGGATTGGCCTGTCTCTATTGACCAATCTCGGTTGCTTAATCACAAGCATCCTCATCATTTCATTCAGTTGGTTGCAGTAGACATCCACTGTAATCGATTAACCAGATTTCATGAAGCTGTAGTAGATAATACCAGTGCTGGACCCCCAAACAGATACCATTTGTTTTTTTTGATGAATATTCAGTTTTGGACTGTGTTTCAGCACTTCATCTTTATCCAGCCATTGTACCAAACACTTGCAATGGTCAAAAAGAATCCATTTTTCCTCACACATAACAATATGGTGTAGAAATGGTTCGCCTTTATGTTGTGACAGCTTCAAGACAATTTCTCTTCTGACGCTCATTTAATTCATGCGGAACCCATCTACCCAGCTTCTTCACCTTGCTGATTTGTTTCAAATGGTCCAACATTGTTGGAATAGTAACATCAGACCTTGCTGCTAATTCACACATAGGTTAAGATGGATTCACTTCCACTACAGCTTTCAGCTCATCATCATCCACTTTGGTGTCAGGTCGCCCACGTGGCTCATTTTCAAGATTAGAATCACCAGAACGGAACTTCTCAAACCATCAATGTTCTGTGCGTTCATTAGCCACATCCTTCCCAAACACTTCATTGATATTTTGAGTTGTCTGCACTGCATTGGTTCCACAACAGAACTCATATTTGAAAATAACATGAAGTTTCTACTTATCTGTGGTTTTACAACAATTGCTCTAAAAAAAAATTGAAAGATAATCACAAACCAAAACATGTGTTTGAAAGACTGAGAATGTACCTTCACAATAAAAGTAAAACAAGAAGTGTCACAGTGAAATGTCAGAGATATCAACTAGCAAACTTAGTACTTAAGGAAATCGGACATTTTATACTTAGTAACCTAATATGTTGCTTTCTTCAGACTTATCATGATGATTCTTGTTTTCTTTTATTTCATCTTTTTCCTTTTGAGACAGAGTCTCACTCTGTCACCCTGGCTAGAGTGCAGTAGCATCATCATAGCTGCCTGCAACCTCGAACTCCTGGGCTCAAGCAAATCTCCTGGCTCAGCTTCCTGAGTAGCTGGGACTAGGCACGCACCACCATGCCTGGCTAATTTTTTTTTTTTTCTATTTTTTTTGTAGAGATGGGGTCTCACTCTTACTCAGGCTGGTCTTGAACTCCTGACCTCAAGCGATTCTCCTGCCGTGGCCTCCCAGAGTGTAGGATTACAGGCGTGAGCCACCATGCCCAGCCTCATCATGATTCTTAAAAATAAACACTGTAGTCTAAATTCTTCATGCCCGACTTTAAGTCCAGTTCCTAATGCGATCTCTATGAAAATATAGGATAGTTATATCCAAACATACTGTGGTATTTAGTATATATTTACAGACAAATGGTCTGTTGCCCCTTTTTTCAATTCAAATGACCCACTTTCTTTAGCAGTTCCTCAAAGAACTAGTTTCTCAAGCCTCCAATTAATTTTTATAGCTTTCCTTTCAACCCTGCATATTTCACTTTAAGTATGCACAAAACTAAAGATAAAGAATTTAAAAAGATATTCTAATAAAATAGTATATTAATCATTCTTGATTGCTAGTCTCATATTCTGTTTGTTTTCTTTTTATTTAATTTTGTTTTCACTAACTCTATGTTATTAATACGTCATTAGGAATCACAGCTTCTTGCCTCAGTTCCCTCTGTCCCATTCCAGGCACAGAACTACTTTCTATTGCTGTCTACAAGAAGTCAGTGAAATGTAGAACTAAACTAAGTCAAATACTTGTCACATGACAGGAAAACAGCATTGATTTATAAGCTTAAATTCCTACACATGTAAACCTTTTAACATAATTTAAATATATTTACATGATTTAAAAATAAAAAACTAAAAAAGACATGAAGCAAAAATTCCCCATCTCACCAGCTCTCCACCTGTTTAGTTCCTCAGCTCTGAATACATAGCCACTACTATTAGTTTCTTATTTTTATGCATATGTAATCAGATATGAATATATATCCTCCAAGAGGTTTCATATATGTAATGTACACAAATATAAATACATATTATTCCCCCTTTTGTTTTACAGAAATAGTCGCTACCACAGCACTGCCTTGTACCTTGCATTTTTCAAACACTTGCCAAGATGGGTCTATAATCAATCCCATTCCACTGGGCACAACTAATTTGCATTTCTATGGACAAAAATTACAGTAGTCCCCCCTCATCCACAGGGAATACATTCTAAGACCCCCAGTGGATACCTGAAACTGTGGACAATATTGAACCCTATATATACTATATTTTTTCCTAGGCATACATATCTATGATAAAGTTTGATTTATAAATTAGGCACAGTAAGAGATTAACAATAATAATAGAATAGAAAAATCATAACAATACACTGTAATAAAAGTTATGTGAATGTGGTCTCCCTCAAAATATCTTACTGTTCTGTACTCAGCTATTTTTGGACTGCAGTTGACCACGGGTAACTGAAACCACAGACAGTAAAACCGCAGATAAGGGAGGACTACTATATCTGCCTTATTATTAGTTTCCTACAAGTTCCAGAATAGTAAAATAGCTCAAAGACAATAAAAGATGGAAAGGCGGAGCTAAACCTGGAAGGGTACACTAAACAAGATATTACCCATTTCCAAGTCTTTCTCACACTTTTTTCTGGTGGTCTTCTCATCCCCTCTCTGTTGTGATGATAATCGCAAAGGAAGATTATTTTTATTTCAAAATAAGACTGGTCTCATTAGGTTTGGACTGATTATTTTTACGAGTGCAGGAAGAATTTTAACTTGCCATATAGGCCTCATTAAGTCTGCTCTGTAAGACTAGACCTACACAGTACTGAACAGCTAAGGTCACAAACTCAATGTTCTGTCTAGAAGTCTTCATGAAGTATCTCAGATTGGACTTTAAAACCCTCTATTTTATGTTAGCCTGAGACTAGGAAATCAAGCCCATGAAACTCTCCACTAAACTTCATCTGCAGTATTGATAAATGTGGGTTAGTTCCTCTGTTCTTCAGATCTGCACCTTACAGTTTTTAACTAAACAATATCTCCACAGGGTTTAAATAAAATTGAAGATATTATTAAGAGAAAAGTCAAAGTCTTAGGATATAATATCAGACGGAGACAACATACAAAACTGTAGAACTTATTAAGCACATTTTTAAGCTTAGAATTTTGAAACACTAATTCTATTCTCGTTGTTCATATTACAGAAATGCATTAAAACTTCATTAGATTAAATGCCTGTTTGCCTGTGTGGAATAGTTTAATACTCACAAAGGTTTGTGTAGATACTGTCATTTCTATTGCTAACCAAGAGGAAACTGAGGCAGAGTATACACTCAGGTATAATGCAGGCTGTCACACCACTGAGTTGGTTTTATTGTTGGGTTGAAATTTCTTCATGGGAGAAACTGCTCCAACAGCAGACTATGTTGCCACTCACACTGCAGAATAAAGCAACCTAGCTCTTTTTGCTGGGCCCCACTGAGTGTGGAAAGGAAGGGGTGCAAGGTCTGCTGTCCCCCACTTCTACCACCTGCTGGACAAGCCTGTCACCTTTACCCTTGGGAGGTCTGACAGATATTGGGGTTCCAAGTGAGGTCAGCCACTAGGCTCCACTACAACCCTATCCCTCTTAATTCACACATTTCCCATGAAGCAGTCACAATGAACTTTGTAGAGGACTTTGCAGTCTACAAAGCCTTTTCACAAACAGTTGCTCATTTATATACCCAAGCAGTCTCCTGCCAGAACAGGCTGGGTTTCAAGGGTCTTCCTGCACAGCTGCTGGTTTGGAAATCTAGACCAAAATTTCCCACAGAAACAATGCTACTGGGTTGAAGTTTGTTTTCAGAAGTCAGAAACCTATGTAACCTGTTTGTGGCAATCCATTAAATTTCCTCACCATCATCAAGAGGTAGTGGTGATATGTGTGATGGAGGAAATAAACATATGCAAAGAATTTTTTAAAAGCATTTTACATTTTAATGAACAAGGGTAATTTTTTTTGACAAAGCAGTTTCAATTTATATTTTAAAGACTTCTTTTATTTCTGAATAGTTGGACAAACTGTTAAAGAAAATATGTCTAGATCTTATTTTGTGTGCCTTCTTAGAAGGCTAAAAATAACTAGGCTTTCTGGGTGGATGCCAATATGCTGGTACCTCCTCACAGTCCACAATCTGGCTGTTACAAGAGGTTTGCTTTAAGGGTCAGAAGCATAACCTCCTTGCTGCCTCTCTTGCAGTGGGAGTGGTGAGGCTCCATCCTCTCCACACTGAGACATCCCTGCCTTCCCTCTCCCCTGAGGGCAGGATGTGTGGGGGAAGTGAGGTGGGTGATGGAGAAACAGACATGGAGCTGGGGGACAGTTCTCACTCTCTGCTTTCCTGAGTCCCAGAGATGGATAACCTGACCAATTTTCTTGCCTCCCTGGGCAATGGTGGATTCCAGCCACAGCTTCCTCTCTCTCCTGACATTCTGGAAGCAGGCAAATAGTCAGCTCTTTTGAAGTTTACAGGGATTTTTACTATTGGTAATACTTGGTAACCCCTAGGGGGCTGAGAGACACCTCCATAGAGGCCCACTTTTCCCCAACTCTTTCCATTTTCATGTAGATTCAGGTACAGAGGAACTAAGTGTTGCCCCTTAGGAGGCTTTCCTTGATCCCCAACACTGTGGTCGACCTTTTATCTAGGTACTTAGTTCTCTTCTCTGCAGACCACCCAGGGACTCCTTACTGGCAGGGAAACCCTAGCACAGGGCCTGGTCCAAACCAGGCCTTCAGTAATTATGTGGCAAAAAATAAAGTAAAATTAATTTGCTGTTTGGGTATTTAACACATCTTGATGGAGATGCTGGGGGTGACAGGGTTACAGATGGAGGAGAGAGGGGAAAGGGGAAGCCCAGGGTGATGAGAAAAAAGGGCCCCTGAAAGGAGTAGGTGAGAAAATGATCCAGGGACATCTCCACCAAGATGAACCCAAACTAGAGGTGGTTGTGAGAAACAAGCAATCTTACGGGCACCTGGGTCCTTCTTCTCCCCTCCACCAGAGGCTCTACCCCGAAAAGTCCATTCTGGCCTGGAGGCCAGAGGAGCAATGAGAATAGGGCAGAAGGGAAGGGGATAAAGCCCCCAAATTTGGTGATGGAAAAGGGAAGGTGAAGGACATCTAAGAGTTAGCAACATGGCCAAGGACTGCTGGGTCAGGATATGTAAAAAAGCAGCTATGAATTAGCATCATCTGTATATATAACTATGACCAAAACCCTCCAAATAGTGGAAACATTGGCCCGCCTGCCCAATTCTTCAATTATACATGAAGCACTTACCATTAATTGAATAAATAATGAGTTTTTTTATCAAGAGCATTTTTCTTGGAGGAAGACTCCAGTTGTAGATCTGTTTTACTTCTTCAAAATAGCCAACGTATCTACTCTGCAAAGCAACAGAAGCCTCAATTTAAGTGGAGATGAAAAGTCTAAAGTCACCATTCCTGATTTTTTTTTTTTTGTATAGAGCTTGTTAAAGGCAGTAAGTAGTTAAGGAAACATTTCCTGGGTACCATTACATAAGTCAGTATTTTTACGGACGCTGCCTCACAACTGAATATCTTACCTTGGGGGGAAAAACCCACTGAACTAAGTGCTATGGGGAAGGAACAAGGATGGCGCCAGGTCTTGCTTATATGCTGCTTGGATTGAGAGGGCCACTAGTCAGAATCAGCAAGAAACAGCTACAACATTGTCCATATGGGGGTAGAAGCTTAGTTGTGACTCAGATAGAAGAAGGTTTGTGGTTTGCTAGAGAGCAGCCTTCTGGGCCTTGGAGAATGGTATATGTGGAAACTCAAGAGGACGACCTCCATACATCACTAGTAGATTTCATTTCATTCTTCTCTTGTTCCTACCAGCTAGAGTTTCTTCACTTTCCATTTCCTCAGTTCTGTTTTCATAAGGAAGCCCTGGAATTTTCTTAGCCTTGTCCTTCCCCGTGGCAAGCTGTTCGCAATGGCTCTCCTTGAATCTTTCTTAAAGGAGTTGAAGAGTTCTGGTACTGAATCAACTGGACTCAAAAGTTCACAGACTCTTCCCTACCCATTAGGAAATGTTAATAAAATTAACTGCCATACTTTCCACTAGAAAGGGCCAGTCATGAGGAAGGCTCCTGTCAGTTCTTAACTCAGGGGTGGATAAAATGTGGTCGTTAGAACAGCCCACAATGCAGGGTCTGAATGTGATGGCATCTGAGAATTACCACCTGCCACAGAGGACAGTTTGTCCTGGGGCCTTGCCAACACAGTTCTCACACCTGTAGCTGTGTCCTTGCATTGCTATCTCAGTGAATCAGAAGAGAATCAGTTGCAGCCTATGGTGTGCCAGTTCTGGACTGAAGTTAGGGAAACTGTGCACAATTGCAGAAGAAACAGAGAAGGGGAGATGTACCAGTGAGCTACATCTGACATCCCCTTGGTGCCTGCAACCAGACTCTCCACCTTCCGTTAAGGGCTGGAACCTACCAGGCCCTCAAGCTGATTTTGCTCCCATACTTCTTTCTCCTATAGCTTAAAACAACAAGAACTTGTAACAAAACTTAATACGACCAACACATAGTAAACACTCACTACAAACAAAGATGATATTATTAAAAGTGGCAAGGCACTTTAGGATGCAAAAGGTAGAAAGAGGGGTAGATACGGGCCTTGCCTTTAAAGGGGATACAGAAGTCACCACTTCAATTATCTAGAGAATAATGTAACGTGACTCAGTCTCTAAAAGAAACACAAAGGACTGTAATAACTGCAAAAGCAAGAGACTATTTCAGGCTGGGAAAGGAAAGGGAGTCCAGGAAAAGGGCCCACATGAGCAATGGCATGAGGGTGTAAAGTTCCCACAGGCTGGGAAAGAGCGAACAGTCTAAATGCGTTAGATGTGGGGTATGTCAGTGCACACAGTGGAAGAAAAGGTTGGAAAAATCAAATTGTAGAAGATCTTGAGTGCCAGGTTGAAACATTTAGTTTGTTGCCATTGGTAGTGGGGGAACATTATGGATTTTGAGCATGAAAACGGCATGATTAGAGCTAGGCTTCAATAATTTCATGCAAGACTTTTACCTTAGGGTCTACCGCTATCTTTGTTTTCTTTTGTTTTGTTTTTGGCTTGGGTGTGGGATAAAATATCAGTGGGCAAGGCTGAGCTTTTTTTTTTTTGGCCCAGATTAAAGGTCTAGAGCCAGTAATTACAGTGTTATTCTAACAGGGCCAAGGGTCTTATTTAGCTCCCATCACTTCACTGAAAGAAAAACTCATTCACAGCTACATCCAAACCTACTTAAGAATTCCCAACCAACGTGTTTGTACCCCTATAATATTCTGGAAAAAGAAAAAAGAATTCCCAACCAGCTCTCATTTTGGTTTGAGGAGCAATATAGATGAGAAGCTGTGCACAGCATGGGAAATACTGGGCTTCGGGGTCTGACAGATCTGGATTTGAGTCCTTAGTTCAAAAAGTTAATTTCTCTGAACCTCAATTTCCCAGTTTGTAAAATGGGAATCACAGCAACCTACTTACAGAGTTACTGAGAATGTTAAATGAGGTAATGAATATAAAACCCTTAGGATGACTTGACAGGGTCTACAATGTTATAAACTCTGTAGGAAAAATGTCCTAGTTCCATCAATAAACAAATCACAAGGAATAAAAAAGAGGTAGGAAACCCATAAACTAAGAGACTTAAGAGACATAGCAACCAAATGAAATGTGTGGACCTTGCTTGGATCCTGATTGAAACAATCTAAATTTAAATTTCCACGTCTTAAAATCATGGACTAGAAATTTGATATTATTAAGGTAATATTAAAACATATTTATTAAAGTTTTGGGTTTTTTAAGAGTACTTATATTAGATGTAATACCAAAATACTTGTGGGATGAAATGATCTGATGACTGAAATCTCCTTCCACATAATCCAGGTTTAGGGGAGAAAGAGTGGAGAGTGGGGTCGGGGGTGTGTGGAGAGTGGGAAGGGACTGGATGGAACGTGGGTGGCTGCAGGCTGGCCTGGCTGATGAAGCAGTGTGATGACTAAAAGGGGATTTATTGTACGATTCTTTTGACTTTTGTATGTTTTTCAATTTCCATAGTAAAATGTTTTCAAAAGAAAAAATATGGTAATAGCATATATTTCACATAGCTGTTTTAAGTATGAAATGAGATATAATGTAAAAGTGCAATATTATCTGGTATACAATAGTTTTTTTTTTTGAAACAGGTTCAGAAGGTATATAATAGAGTTTTTGAAAAGTGTTTATTTCCCTTTTTCTTTCTCTTTCAAAATACACTCCCCACACCCACACAAGCAGACAGTCCTTGTGATGTTCTGCAAGGGTTGAATTGCCCCAGTAGAGGTTTGTGAAAGACTCAGTTCCTCTTTACAGGGGAATCAAAGACTGGTGACTTTAGATAACCTTCAGGGGTCTGGAGCCTTAGGTATTTAATCTTCCTTATTTGGGAAGGTAACCACCTCCTGGACTCTGTAAACAACAACCAATATAAAATGGAAAGTGGGCTCCTCTGAGGAGAACCCAGAGTGCAGAGCTTGGGCAGCACCTGAAGTGAGGTCTCAGCACTGGGGAGGGATCAAGGCCTGTTGTGGGGCACCTAAGTGCTACTGCCTGATCACCAAAGGAGAAGAGTCTGAAACAAAACCAAGTAACAGGTACCAATCTTAACCTGCTCCCCTAAAAAACTTCCCTTTTAAAAAAAAACTTACCTGAGAAGGAGTTTCTACTCCTTGAAATTTATGGCCATTGGTTTTATCTGTTCGTCGTTCTCCAAAATAATAAAGGCTGTCCTATAATAAAAGAGGACAACTCAACCATGGCTCATCTGCACACTTTTCTTTCCTATATTAGGCATCCGTAAAGTTTCTAAGGGCACATTATTTCCTTAAAGCAGTGGTCTTTGGGCAGAGGTTACCCAAAATAACAACATAAAGTTACATCAAGGATTTCTCTCATTCAAAGATGCATAAAGACATGAAATTTTAGAGCTAGAAAGACCTTAGAGATCATCCGATCCAAGCCCTCTTCCTATTTTTCCATTTTACAAATAAGAAGACTGAGACCAAACGAAAACCAAGCAACCTGTCCTGGAGATGCTGCAGCCAGTTAGAGGGAGCTAGGGCTCTGAATCAATGGCTTTCAAACTCTTTGTTTTTTAAGCTACAATCCACTTTAATAAACATAGAAGATAGACACACACACACACACAAAAATACTTACCTTTTAATATTTTCTATTCTGTTCTATATTTTATTTTAAAAAATGCTAGTCACAACCTAGTAAGTTGATTTTACAACTCACTGATAGATTATGATCCATAGTTTGAAAAACACTATCCTAGAACACCCAATTTAAAGGCCTCTGTGTCCCAAATTAGAAAAGCTGGTGGTGGTGGAATTAGAGTGCTGGGCATCCTGCATAGTCCACTCCTTCTCTTCCCCAGACTGCAGGCCAAGCAACTTGAGCAGAGTTGCTAGTGGTGTGTCCCAGAAGTGGTCAGTTCTCAGCAAGATTATGGCAGAAAAAGGACGGAGGTCCCTGTTTTAAAAAGTGGAAACAGCCCACCCTGCCTTCTCCGAAATTTCCCGAGGTCACAGATCCCACATATATTGACTATGCAAAGCTAATTACATTCAGGAGAGACTTTGTTCTGAGTTGGGAAATGATAACTTTTATCTACCTAGCAATTTTAAGGATGGTCAAGGTCCTTTGGAGAACTTATCTAATTAATCTTGATATTATTCTCATGAGTAAGGAAAAAGTCACGTTACTGGCGGGAGTAAAAGCAGGCCAGAACTCGGGTGAGGCAAGTAAAGCATCTTGATTACTGAGGTGGTTTTTTTTTTGTACTTGCATAACACAGCTTTACACATTTCACCTGAATCCTGCCCTATTGGGTCCTGTCTTTATTTAAAATGTTGATATTGTATACATCATAGTTTTTTT
>JAKFHU010001754.1:0-10500 GCA_023783475.1 Daubentonia madagascariensis | reverse complement strand
CATGAATTCAGATTGTTTAAATTTTTGGGAGCCTACACCAGCGCCTTTTTTGTTTGTTTTTTTCCGGCAAATTCCCCAGTGAGGGGAAGCCCCCGGGGAGTAAAGTCTTTCTCTACCGTCGGCACTGGAGGGGGGGGGGAAACTTTAAAGGGGAAAATGGGGGGGGCATGGGGTTTGCCACCCGGTTTTGAGCGTTTTCGTGGGCGTAAGGAAGCGTGGGGAAATGCAACTGGCTGAAGGGCGAAAGGGGTCACTGAGGAACTCTAAAGAAGAGGGGAGCGGGGCGTGGGGGCCAGGGGGGGGAGCGCTCGGGGGTTGAGGAAAAAGGATTAGGAAGGGGGGGGGCCCCCCGGGCCCCGGTCCGGGGGGGGCCCAGGCATCGGCGGCAGGGAGCCCCCCCGGGGGTGGGTGTTTGTATTTTGGGTGTGCCCCGGCGCGGGGGGGGGGGGGGGCCGCCACCCCCGGGGTCCTGGGGGAGGGGCCCCGCGAGGGGCGGGGTCCTGCAGCTAAAGCCCACCCGGGGCCAAAGGGGGGGGGGGTAGAAGGTGGGGCCGGGGTTTGCCTTAAAGGGGGGGACGGGAAGTGGCTATGCCCCGGAGCAACTGCGGGGGGAGACGGGGGGGGGAGGGGGGGGGACCGCGGTGCAGGGCCCCGGGGGGGGGGACCGGGGTGGGGGGCCCGAGCCCAGTAAAAGGAGCACCCTTTTCCCCGGGGGGTTGGAAATGGGCCGGAAGGGCCGGAAAAAAACCCGTCCCGGAAGTGAAACCCCCCCACCCCCCCCCCCAGACGGGGCACGTGCCGGAAGGGGAAACATCAACTTACACCAAAACCCCTCTTCCCCCCCCCCCCCCACGTTTTCCATGCCTCGGGGGGCCCCCTCCCCCTCTGCTCTTTCCTCCTCGGCCCGGGGAGGGGGGGGGGGAAAGCCCGCTCACCCGGGCATTTCTTGTCTCCCCCACAATTCGAGGTAGGGGGGGGGCTAAGGGGCGGGTTTAGAGGGCGGGAGGAGGGGGGGCTTTGGGGGGAAGAGGTGAAATTGGGGGGGGAAAAGGGGGGGGCCGAAGGGGACGCTGTGGGGAGACGGTGCGCATACTAATAAAAAAGAACCCCTTTATATGTACTACCCGGGGGCGCCATATCTTCTTTTCGAAGCTCGGGAGTCAGCTTGGGGTACGCCGGGGGGCTTTTTTTTGGGGGGTTTGAAAAAAAAGGGGTTTTTTGGGTGGGGTCTTCGGTCCCCGCCCTTGTCAACTAAACTGATTGGGTATTTAGGCCCGGGGAATTTTAAGCGCCCCCCCTTTACGGGGGCCCACGAGTAGGGATGGGGGAAAAAAAATTTTGGGGGCATTTGGTGCGGGGGCGCTTTACCTAAGGGTTTTGTTTTTGGGGGGCCGAGGCAGACAAAACCTTGGCTCGCGGGGTCCCTGCCTTTTGATGAAGGGCCTGTGTTGGAAAGGGGACATTGAAATGTTGTTTGAATGCCAAATTTGCCTGAGGCGGAACGTGCCGAGTCAATTTGGGGAGGTGGGCCCCTTTGCTAGACCGCGGGCCAGAAAAACCTTCTTCAAGCCTTTTTGGCCCCGGGAAGGGGGTGGTAGTTTGGTTAGGCACGTGTTTCCCCTCCGAAGGGTTTGCATTTTCACAGTGCCACCTTATTTTATCTATAGTTCCACTATGGTTGCAGTCCCTTTCCTTTGAACCATTAAATTGCCTCCTTTGCCTATCGTGGCAGTTTGGGTGGGTAAAATTTTAATTGCGTAGTGAGGGAGGGGAAACATAACATGCAAACGCCGTTGGGAACAATGAAATTTAAATAAATTTTGAAAAGATAACTTTTTTTAAGTTAATTTTTTTCCTTAGGAATGGTGGGGTAGGCTTGGTTGAAATTTGTGGCTTTTTGAGGGGCCAGTTTATGGAAAGGTAAAGAATTGGGGGGAAAAAGTGAGATTTGCTTAAAGGGTCTTGTTAAGCCTGTGATGGTTTTTAAGAGTTAGTGGGACAGAAGGGTTTTTCTGAAATTCTATTTTTGAGGCTTTTAACTTTTTGGAACCATTGATATTTAACTTGGTTTTGCAATGGGGTTTTTCTAATTTTCCCATTTTGCCTGTTTTCTAGTTGGGTGTTGCCAAAGGAGTGAGGGAGAGTAGTTTGCAGAGGTTAAGTTAATGAAAACTCCCTCTGGAAAGGGGAAGGTTAGTTGAAAAGCCCCACTGAATGTTGCCACAATGATGACAGTTTATTTGCTACTTTTTGACTGTGAGAATGCCCGAGGAATCTTACCACCATTTTTTCTAACTGGAGGAAACACAAAATGGTGAATTTGGGAAACATGGAGGATTGTACTAATTTAAAAACATGTAGCTTTTTTTTCCCAGGGCCCCAAAAAGGGAAAAGGGGGGCCCCCAAGGGGTTAAAAACTGTAGGTTTTTTTCCCCACCCAAAAACCCAGGTTTTGGGATGGGGGAAGGAAAAAAAAAGGGTTTGGGTGTAAAAAAAAAAAAAAAAACCCCTTTAAAACCCCCTTTTTTTAAACTGTTTTTTTTCGGGGGGGACTGGGAAAAATTCCCCCAAAAAATAAAAAAAGGGTTCCCTGAAATTGGGTTTTTTTTTTCCCCCTCCTTTTTTTTCAAACGTAAAAAAAAAAAACAAAAATTCACTTTTTTTACAAAAAAAATTTCCTTAATTTGCTGGGGGGAAAAAAAACCTGAGGGGAAAAAAGGAAAACTAGGGAGGGTTTTTTTGGCCTTTATTTTTTTGGGGGAAAGTTTGGGGAGGTCTTTAAAGGGGAAAAGTTTTAAAACCAAAATTTTGCCCTAAAATTTTTAATCTGGGGGGTTTTTTTTTTGGGGGTTTTTGTTTGCTAAAAAAAAAATTGTAAAGTTTTTCCCCAACCCCTTTTTCCCTTTTAAAAAAAATCTATTTTAGTTTATTTTTTGTTTTTAAAAAAAAACTTTTTTTTGGTTAGGCATTTTGGAAAAAGGGGAAAGCGGGGAAGGGTTAAAAGAGGTTTAAGAAAAAATTATAATCCAATTTTTGGGCTTTAGGAAAAAAAAGGGGGGGAAAGGCCCGGGGCCTTAAAAGGCCCAAAAAAAATAGTTTTTTTTAAAAGGGGGGGGTTTAAAAAAAATTTCTTTAATGTACAGAAAAAATTTTTGGGGGAAAACCCTCCCCAAAGGTTTCCCTTGGGGTTTCCCCTTTTTTACCTTTTAGAAAAACAACTGCCCCGGGGGGAAAATTTGAAAAAAAAAAATGAAACCCCTGGGTTTGGTTTTGAAAAAAAAAGAAAAATACGGGAATAAAAACAGGAAAGGTTTTTTTTTAATTGGGGCTCAAAAAAAAAATTTGTTTTTCGGGGGCCTTTTTTTAAAAAAAATTTTTGGGGGGGGGGGAAGAAAAAATTTACAATTTTTAAAACCCCCCATTGGGGGGGGGGGCCCTTCATTTTTCTTTTTGGGGGGGCCCCCGGGAATTTGGGCGGGGACCCCTTAATTTTTTTTTTTTTTTTGGTAATTTAAGGGAAAAAAAAATTACAAAAAAAAATTTAAAAAAGGGATTTTTCCCATTTTTCCCCTAAAAAAGTGAGGGGTTTTTTATGGGGACCCCAAAGTGGGAATTTTTACTTTGGGGGGGATTTAAAACCGGGGCTTATATTTTGGGGGGAAAAAATAAAAGAAAAAACTTTGGGGTTTTTTTTTTCCCAATTCCCCCCCTAAAAAGGGGGGGTTTTTTTGAAATTTTGGGAAATGTTAAACCCAAATTTGGTCTAAACCTAAAAAATTGACCAATTTTGGGGGAACTTTTTTTAAAAAAAAACCCAACTGGGGGAAAAACCCCTTTGTAAAAAAAAAAAAAAACCTCGGGAAAAAAAAGAGTTTTTAAAATATTTTTTAGAAATTTTAAAAAAAAAGATTTTTACTTTTTCTTTTAAGTTTTAACGGGGTTACACCCCTTTCTAGGGCCAAGGGAAAAACGGGGCTTTTAATTTGGGGGTGGGGGAAGGGAAAAAAAAAAAAAAATCAAAAAAGGGGCTTTTTTCCCGGGGAAAAATTGGGGGCCCCTTTTTAAATTTTGGGGGAATTTGTTGGGGGGGAGTTTTCTTTTTTTAAAAAACCCCCGGGTGGGCCAAAAAAAAAATTTTTGGGAAAAATTTTGGGAAATTAGTAAAAAAAGTTGCTTTTAAATTAAAAAAAAACAGCCCCAAAATAAAAATTTTTTAAAAAAAAAAATTTTTTTAAAAAAAAAAAAGTTTAAAAAAAATACTACTTTTAAAAAGAAAAAAATAGTTTTTTCCCAACCCTTTGGGGGGAAAAATGGGGGCCCTAAAAATTAATAATTTCTTCGGGGGGGGAAGGGTTTTTGGATTTTTTTTTTTAAAAGGGGGGAAAAGGGGTCCCCCTTTTTTCCCCGGGGGTTTTCCTTTGGGACTTGGGGCCCCTAAACCCCTCCTGGGGTGGGTTTGGGGGGGGGGGGGGCCCTGAAAAGGGGCTTTGGGTTGCCCACTTTTTCCCCCAAGCTAAAACCCCTTTTAAAGGGTTTAATATATTTTTTTTAATTTGTTTTAAAATTTTGTTTGGGGTTTAAAGCAAGTTTGCTTTTTAGGGGATGATTTTTAAAAAAGGGGGTTAAAAAAAAAACAAGGAAGGGGGAAAATCTTTTCCTTTAAAAAAGGGGGGAATTTTTGGGAAAGTTTAATTTTTGGAAAAAGGGGAAAAAAAATTTAAAAAAAAAATTTTTTCTTAAAAAAAATTTTTTAAAAAATTTTAAGAAAAACCTTTTGGGGCAAAAATTTTAGAAAAAAAAAATTTCTGAAAGGTATAAAAGGAATTTTAAAGTTTGGGCCCAACAGGGGGTTTGGGGGAAATTTTTTTTTCAAAAAAAAGGTTTTTTGAAAACCCTAAAAATTTACGGTTTTTTTTGGGGTATTTCTAAAAAAAAAGCCGTTTACAATGATGAAAAAAACATATTTTGGGGGCAGCCCAAACCCCACTTTTTTTGGGAGCATTTATTAAACCCTTTTTCCCCTTTCCTATTGAATGAAAATTTTTTGGGCTGAAAAAACGGGGTTTTTTTAAAATTTTTTTTAACCCTTAAAAAAGAAAAAAAAAATTGTGGGTTTTTAATTTAAACCCAAAAAAGAAAAAATTTGTTTGGGGAAAATTTGGGGTTTTAAATCGGGGTTTTGGATTTGATTCCCCGGGGGTTTTAAAAAAAAAGGTTAAGATGGGGATTTTTAAAAAAGGGAAAAAAAGTAGAGAAAAAAATTTTTAAAGGGGGGGAAATTTTTTTTCCCCCCCTTTCTTTAAAAAAACCGGGGGGGGAAAGATCTTCTTTTCCCCAAAAAAAAATTTCCCTGGGAAAGGGGTTTCAGTTTTTTTTGGAAACAAAATTTTTTAATTTTTTGGAAAATAAAAAAAAAAAAACCAAAAATTGAATGTAGTGTTTTTCTCCCCCAAAATTTAAAAAATAAAATGATATCCCCTTGAAAAAAACCGGTTTCCTTTTTTTGGGATTTTTTGGGGTTCCCTGTTTTTAAAAAAAAAAGGGGGTTTTGAACCCAAAAAATTTTTTTTTTGCCAGGGATTAAAAATTGAAAATTTTTTGGGGTTTTTTTTAAGGGGGTTTTTTTAGGGTTTTTTCCACTTTTAAAACCCCCCCGGGGCCAAAGGAGGGGCCAACTTACCCAAATAAAAAAGGGTGGGGGTTTTTTTAAAAAAAATTTGGGTAGACTTTTTTTTAAATTATTCCAAAATACCCATGAGGGAATTCTAAACTTAAAAAAATTTGGGGAAAAACTCTCTCATTTGACCAAATTTGGGGGGCCCAACAAAAAAGGGATTTTTAAAATTTTTTTTTCCCTTGTTTTTTTCCCCAAAATTCCCAAAACGGGAATTTTGAAAAAAATCCAAAAAAAAAAAATTGGGCGGCAAAAAAATTTGGGTTTTTTTTTTTTGAAAGGCATTTTCCCCAGGGGGTTTTGCCGAGGGGAAAAAAGTTTTTAAAAATTTTTAAAAAAATAATTTTTGCAAAACCGACCTGGGGGGTTTGGAAGTTTTTTTCCCCCCCAAAAAATGGGGGAATGGAAGAAGGGAAAGGGTTTCCCCCCAAATTCAAAAAAATTTAAAAAGGGGGAATTGGGTTTTAGTTATTTTTTTTGGCCTGTTTTTAAATTTTTTTTAAAGGGGAAAAAAAAAAAAAATTGGACCCATTTAAGAATTTTCCAGGGTTTTATTTGGGGGGCCTTTTTTTGGGATTTTTGGGGGGCCCCTTTTTTTGGGGAAAGGGGATTTATGTTTTTAAAAATTTTTGGGGCAAATTTAAAATTTTTCAAAGCCTCACTCTTTTTCCTGGGGGAAATTTTCCCCAAAATTTTGGGGCCCGGGAAAAGGGGGAAAATTCAAAAAAAAAAAGGTTCGTTGGGGGGTTTGGAAAAGGGCCCAAATTTTTAATTTTTGTAAAAAATTTCCCTTTTTTTTTATTAATAAAAGATTCCCGGGAAAAACCCTTTTAAATTTTTTTTTTGGGGCCCCCCAAAAATTTTTTTTTTTGATTTAAAAAAGGCCCCCTTTTTTTTAAAAAAAAAAGGGTTCCATGGGGGGGGTTTGGCCCCCCCTGGGCCCCCTTAAAGGAAAAAAAAAATAAATAAAAAATTCTTGGGATTTTGGGTTTTGGGTGTTTTTTTTTTTTTTCCCCCCCCCCCGGGGGGGATTTCAAATTTTTTTTTCCTAAAAATTTTTCCCCCCCCCCTCTGGTAAAGGGGAAGGGAAATTAAAAATTAAAAAAAAAAAAAAACGGGCCACCCCAAAAGGGCCCCCGGGGGAAAAAAAAACCCCTTTTTTGGGAAATTTTGGGCCCAAAAAAAATGGGTGGGGGGGGGGGTGGGGGGGGGTTTTTTAAAAATTTTAATTTAAAACGGGCTTTAAAATTTTAAAAAAAATTTGGATTTCCCCCAAAAAAAGGGGGGAAGGGGGGGAAAAAAACCCAAAAAGCCTTTCCCAAAAATTTTAAAAATTTGGGGCCCCCAAAAAGGGGGGGGGAAACTGGGAAATTGGGGTTTTTTGGGAAAAAATTCCCCAAGGTAAAAATTTAATTTTTTTTCCCGGGAAGGGGGGGACCCCCCCCCAATTTAAGTTTTCCGGGGTTTTCCCCGGGCCCGGGGAAGCTTTAAAAAAAAAAAAAATTTTCCCCTTTTTAAAAGGAATTTCCCCTGTTTGGGTTTTCAAAAATTGGCCAGGGGGGGGTTTTGAGCATTTTCGGGAAAAAATTTTTTCCTTCCGGGGTTTTTCCATTTTTTTTGGGGGGGGGGGGCTTTGAGTTTTTTAAAACCTTTTTTAAAAAAAAAGAAAAAACTCCCCCCCGGTGCATTTTGGGCCCCATTGCCCAGCCAAAATTTTTTGGGGGGGGGGCCCCAAGGTAAATTTTCCCCAAAAATTTCCCTTGACCCCCGGGGAAAGGTTTTGGGGGAAAACCCAAGGGTCCCCGGGGGGAAATTTTTGCGGGGACCCCCCTTTTAATTTTAAAAAAAAAATTGGGGGCGGGGGAGTTGGCCCCCCGGGGACCCCCCCCCCCCCCCCCAAAAAAAAACCCAACATTTAAAAAGGAAAGGTTTGGAGGCGGGGGGGAAGGGGGTTTTGAAGCCCCGGGGGAAGTTTGGGGGTTTTTTTTCCCATTTTGAGGTTTATAAAATCCCCCAAAACCTTCCCACCCCCCAAAAAGCCCTGGGGGTTTTAAAAGGGTTGGGGGGGGAAATTTTTGGGCCCAAAATTTTGAGTTTTCCTAAAATTTTGGGTTGGGTTTTTAAAAAAAGGGCCCCCCCCCCCCTTTTTTTTTTTGAAAAAAAAAGGGGCCCCCGGGTTTGGGGGAAGTTTTTTTGATCCCCTTTTGGGGAAGGGGACTCATTTTTTTAGCCCAAAACCCCTTTTTTAAAACCTGGGCCCCCTTTTTTGGGGGTCCCAAATTTAAATTTTTGGTTTTTTTTGGGAAAACCCCTTCTTTTCAGGGCCCCTTTTTAGCTGCGGTTTTTCCCCGGGAAAAAAACCCCCCTTTTCCCCCCATTTTTTGGGGATTTTTTTTCCCCCAAAGGGTTTTTTTAAAAAAACTTTCCCAATTTTTTTGTATGCCTTAAAACCTTTTTAAAAAAAGTTTTTTTTTGGGCCGGGGTTTCCCCCCCCCCTTTCCAAAAAAAACGGGAAAAAAAAAAAATTTTGGGGTTTTTCCCTTTCCCCCCCCAAAAAAAAAAAAAATTTTTTTTTAAAGGGGGCCCCTCTTTTTCCCTGGGGGGGCCCCAATTTTAAAAAATTTTTTCCCCCTCCCCCAGGTTTGGAAAACCCTCTATTTTAAAAAAAAAAAAAAACTATCCCCCCGGCCCGGGGCCCCTTTTTTTTCCCTTTTATTTTCCCCCCCTTTTTAAATTTGCCATAAAATGTGTTTCTTTTTTTCCCACTTTTTTTTTTTCCCCCCCCACTGGGGAATTTTTAAAAAAAACCAATAAAGGGGGAAAAGGAAAATTTTTGGGCCCCCCCCTTTTTTTTTTTTAAAAAAAGGGGGGGGGGGGGGAAAAGCTTTTCCCCCCAAAAGGTTTCCCTTTTTAAAATTAAGGGTTGGTTTAAATTTTAAAAAATTTTTGGGTTTGAAAAAAAAGGGAATTTTAAAAACCCCGGAAAAAGGGTTTGGGGAAACCCAAAACCCCCAAGGGGGTTTTTTTTGTTTTTTTTTTAAAAAAAATTTTTTTAATTTTTTTTTTTTTTTTGGTTTTTTTTTAAATTTGGGAAAAATTTTCCCCTTTTGCACTTTTTTGGGGGGGGGGGGGGGGGGGGAAAAATTTTAAATTTTTAAAAATTTCAGTTTTGGATTTTTTTTAAATTTTTGGGGGGGGGGGTTCCCCAAAAGGGGGGGGGGACGGGAAAAAAAGGGGAAAAAAAGAAACCCCCTTATTTTTTTAAAAAAAAAAAAAAGGGGGGGGGAAAAAAATCCCTTTTTATATTTCAAAAAAAAGAAAATTTTTTTTTTTTTTTTTTTGGGGGCCCGGGAAGTTTTTTTTCCTTCCCCCCTGTTTCCCCCCCCCCTTGGCCCCCGGGGGTTGAAAAGGGGGGGGCCAATAAATGGGGCCTTCAATTTGAAAAAACCCCAAAAAAAAAAAAACTCTTGGGGGCCCCCAGGGGACCCCTTTTCCGGGGCCTTTAAAAGGGGGCCCCTCCTAAAGAAAAGTTTTTGGGGAAAAACTTTAAACAGAGGGGTTGTTTTTTTTGGCCCCCCCGGTTTGGGCAAAAATTTTTTTTTCTATTTTTTTTTTTTTGGAGACGGGGGCCCCCCCTTGGGGCTTTTTTTTCCCCCCCGGGTTTTTAAAAAAAATTTTTCCTGCCCCTTTAAAAAAAAAAATTTTTCCCCCAACCTTGGCCCCCCAAAAAAAAATTTTTGGCTGGGAAAATTTTTTAATTGGGGGCCCTTGTCCCCCAAACCCAAAACCCTTTGGAAATTTATTTTTCGGGTTTCATAAAAAAGGGGAACAAATCCCCCCTTTGGGAATAAACGGGGTTTAGTTAAAAAGGGTTTTTCCCTTTTGACCTTTTTTTTTGGAAAAAAAAACCTCCCAAAAAAAAAAGGGGGCCCCCAACAAAAAAAAACCCCGATTAATCTGGGGGGGGGGAAATTTAAGTTTTTTACTGGGGGGGGGGAAATTTAACCTAATACCCCCCCTTGGGCCCCCTTAATTTTTGAAAAAAAAAGGGGAAACAGTTTTTTTTTTTTTTAAATTTTTCTTATTTATTTTGCCGGGGTCCTGGTAAAAATGTTTTTTTTTTTTTAATTTAAACCCTTTAAAAAAAAGGGGGGGGGGGGGCCCCCAACCCAAAGTTGGGGAATTTTATTTAAAAATTTTTAAAAAAAAAAAAAAAGGAAAAATTGGGCCCTTCTAAAAGGGGGGGTTTTTAAAAAAGGGGGGGTTTTTCCCCCTTTAAGGGGGGGGGAGGGGGGGAAAAAAAAAAAAAACCTTTCCCTTTTAAGGGGGCCAACAAAAAAATTTTTGGGTGGGGTTGGGGCCCAGGGGGCCCCGGGGAATTTTTTAAAAAAACCCCAAGGGAAAATTTTCACTTTAAAATGCCCAAAGGGTTTTTTTAAAACCATCCCGGGAAAGGAAAAAATTTTCCTTGGGGGGGGCCGGGGAAGGGAAAAAGGGAAAAAAAAAAAAAACCCTAGTTAGATTAAAAATTGGGTTTTTAAAAAAGGGAAATTTTTAAATTTTTTTCCCCCCTTTTTTGGGGCCCCCCTTAAAAAAATTTTCCCCCCAAGGGGGGGGCCCTTTTTTTGGGGAATTGGGGGGGGGGTTGGGGGTAGGGAAAGCCGGGGTTTTGGTAGAAAGTTTTGGGAAAAAAAGGCCCTTTAAAAGGGGGTTTTTATTAAAAAATTTAAAAAAAAAAACCCATTTATTTTTTTAAAAAAAATTTTGGGGAAAACGGGGGTTTGTTTTTTAAAAAAAAAAAAAAAAGGGTTTTTCCCCCCCAAAAT
>JAKFHU010001752.1:0-166363 GCA_023783475.1 Daubentonia madagascariensis | reverse complement strand
AGACCTGCGAAGAGGGGAAATGGCCCTGAGTGAAGAAAATTAAGGGGCTGTCTGAAGGTCAAGAGGGGGAAAAATTTTAGAAAATGAAATGAAAAGGTATAAAGGAATGTGTCATAAGTAGAAATATTTGGAAATTTTGAACCCAAAAATGCAGAGTGCTTTCCCTAATTTGGTTGTGGTAATAGAGTACTTTGGTTTTCTGTTAGAGGAATTATTGGACACAGACGTAAATATAGTTCTCAATAATGTGATGTACTTCCCCCAGATATATCCATGGCTCACTCTCTCACCTTCTTGAAATCTTTTATCAAGTGTCACCACCTCATGAGGCCTATCCTGACCACCCACCCTATTTAGCAGTGAACCTGCCCTACCTTCCTCCCCAAACCTACCACTACTCTGCTGATGTCCCTTATCCTGCTCCATTGTTCTTTTTCCATAGCACATGTTTCCTTATTGTACACAGATTTCACCTATTTATTGTGTTTATTGTGTACTGCCTTTTTCTCCTTGCTAGAATGTAAGCTCCATGAGGGCAGGAGTTCTTTGTGTATTCTAAATGCTTAGAATAGTATCTAGCAGATAAGTGCTCAGTAAATATTTGTTGAATGAATGTTGTTGCTTGATGATTGTGTCTAAACCAAAGTTTTAGAACAGATGTTAGTTTTCCTTCTTTCTCAGTATTCCTTGGCTCCTATGTGGTCAATGTACCACATATTTACTATGCTTGAACATAATTCCATATAATGCCTCGACAAAGGGCAACTAAACACAGGAAGTGGGACATTCTATCATTGAGAAAATTTAAAATCCTTTCCAAACAGTTTGATTATATGAACTGTTACATTATTTATATACATACAGGTATTTAAAATTACATATTATATTAGCTAATCATTAGAAATTGCTTTTTCTTTTCAATTGGATTTACCATGATCTTTGGCTCCTGATTCTTGGTCCTTTCTTTAAATGTATATGTATTTATGATTTCTACGATCTTCCACTTTTTAACATTCTTAAAATTTTAATTTTTAAATTAAACTTTATTTTTTAGAATAGTTTTTGATTAACAGAAAAATTGCGAAGGTAGTATAGAGTTCCCATATACTCCATGCCCAGTTTCTCATATCATTAATACCTTACATTAGTATGATACATTTGTCACAGTTAATAAACCAGTATCGATTCATTATTATTAACTAAAGTCTGTTTTTGTATTCGGAGTGCATTAGTTTTTACTTCTAATGTCCTTTTTTTTCTGTTCTAGGATCCCATGCAGGATACCATGTTGCATTTAGTCACGTTTCCTTAGCCTTCTCTTGGCTGTGACAGTGTCTCAGATTTTCCTTAGTTGTAATGACCTTTCTGTCATTTTTAAACTGCTCTTTAAAAGCTTTGTTTCCAGTGACATCCAGTAATTGAAATTGTGAAGTCATCTTTACATGAATAATTAACTCAATCTATGATAAATTCTTTGCTTTCTCCCTCCCTTTTTTCCTGCTGGTTTTTATGAAGTGACCTTTATAAGCATCCCAGACTAGCCTTGACTGAAGATATTTTAAGCTAACTTGTCTTTTCTAAACAATGCTTCATTCAAAATAAAATAAATAACGACTTTGTAAGGATGTGAAAACAAAGTGAATCTGAATCTTTATTTTCTGAGAGATGTGGTTTTTTGGGGGAAATCCACCTCACATTTGGGCATTTATGAGTTTTTTATTTTTCTAACTGAGGGGGTCTCACTTTGTCCCCCAGGCTGGAGTGCAGTGGCCCAGTCATAGCTCACTGCAATCTCAAACTCCTGGACTCAAGTGATCCTCACATCTCAGCCTCCTG
Source organism: Daubentonia madagascariensis (assembly GCA_023783475.1). Classification (NCBI taxonomy): domain Eukaryota; kingdom Metazoa; phylum Chordata; class Mammalia; order Primates; family Daubentoniidae; genus Daubentonia; species Daubentonia madagascariensis. The sequence goes on along the minus strand of JAKFHU010001752.1, from coordinate 164,527 downwards.
AGTAGCTGGGACTACAGGGGTATACCACCACGCTTGGCTTATTTTTAACATTTTTTTTTTTTTTAAGAGATGGGGTCTTGTGTTGCCCAGTGTGATCTCTAACTCCTGGCCTCAAGCAGTTCTAAAGTGCTGGGATTACAGGCGTGAGCCACTGCACCTGGCCTGTATGATATTTTCCCTATGCTGAACATTTTAGGATAAGTTTGAACTCACTGAATTTCATTGAATTAGGTTAATCTTCATTTTCACTAGAAGGAGAAAAATCCACCTTTATTTCCCCACTAACTCCCAGTACCTCAGAAAAAAAATCAACTTTTTGAGTCTACATTTGTTTGTCTTGTGTGTTTGTGTGTATGTATGTGTGTGTGTGTGTATATATAAAAAATGAAAATTTAGTTTTTCACCAGTTTAGTAGTTTATGGAAGTTGTTTTCTTTTAATCCATGTTTTGAGAATGGAGTTTGGAAAACAGTGTGAGAGTTTTTGAGGTCATTCTTTAGGGTTTTTTTCATTTAGATATTAAAAATAAAATAATATTTAAAGTACTCTCTTTAAATAATTGGATGGAAGTCTTTTTATAGCAAAATAATTTTCTAATATTTTAGAAAACACATTGTTCTATTTTGTGTGTTTAAAATATTATCAGCCCTTTCAGTATTCGTAAGAAATTATGGTCTCATTAACTTGGTAACCAGGAATTATAAAAATTATTTATTACTAGTATTTCCTTTTCTATATGGGATATTTTCTTAATGAATTGAAAAATCAAATTTGTCATAGTGAATCCATTTTCCTGCTTATTCCTAAATTCTAAATGGCATATTTGGGAAAACTCTGATTATGACTCGATATTCAGAGTAATACATTATTTAAAATTTAGATGTGGTTAAATTTTGTGAATGTTAATATGGTGCCTGGTAGAAATTATTTGTTATACTAATTTGCAACGAATGGGTGAGTCAGAGTTTCTTAGCAAAGCAATAAATGAATCAGTTGTAGCATTTAATTCTTTTTAACCATAGGCCCAAGAGGATGCTGAAAAACTTCGGTCTGTTGTGATGCCCATGGAGAAGGAAATTGCAGCTTTGAAGGATAAACTGACAGAGGCTGAAGACAAGATTAAAGAGCTGGAGGCATCAAAGGTTGTGAAACATTGTAATCCATTTACTTGAAACCCAAGATTCTGCCCTAATGCCATGAACAAAATTAAAATCAGTAAGAGGGAAAACACTGTAATTTAGACTATGCATCTTGAGAGTATTTCTTTTTTAAAATGCAGAAAACTGCTTTGAGATGGTTTTGCCTTCATGGATATTTTTAAGAATCACAATAATTATGCTTTTTCACGACTGGCTGCTTTGTCATAAAGTTAGTGTTCATTTTCTTAGCAAAATAAGACCTGGTCTCATTCATTGTCTTACCAAGGAAAATAAACTGTTCAAAGTTGACTTTGTTTTCTGATGCCAGCCCTGGAACGGATCTTATGTTTTAGACATAATGTAGCTATGGTATCGCTGAATTTGTTGGCCGGAAAGACACAGCAGAGGAAATACAAAGGGGGAATGTTGAAAATTTTAATAATTAAAAGGAAGTGGGAACAAAAGAAACAATAAAGGTATACAAAAGCACAAAATAGGAATGTAAAAATGAATGGGAATGTATCATTAGTCCTAGGAAATGTAAACTGATCCCTGCTTTAAAAAGAGATTATCAGATTGGATTTTAAAAATCTGACTTTAGGCTGGGTGAGGTGGCTCACCCCTGTAATGCTAGCATTCTGGGAGGACCAGGCAGTAGGATTGCTTGAGGTCAGGAGTGCGCAACCAGCCTGAGCAAGAGGAAGACCCCTGTCTCTACAAAAAAATAGAAAAATTAGCCCGGCTTAGTGATACGTGCCTGCAGTCCCAGCTACTCAGGAGGCGGAGGCAGTAGGATTGCTTGAGCCCAGGAGTTTGAGGTTGCAGTGAGCTATGATGACTCTAGAGCAAGACCCTGTCTCAAAAAGAAAAAAGAAAAAAAAAAAAAAAAACCAGATAGTCTACACCAACAAAACAGAATAGAAAGCCCAGAAATAGACCCATATATATGTGGAAATTTGATATATGAAAGGTGCCATTACAAATCAGTGGGGGGCGGGGGGAGGATGTATTGTTAAAAAAAATGCTTTTCAAATAATTAGTTGCAACTACAGAATAAAGTCAATTTAGCTTTCTACCTTGCACCTTACAAAAATTAATGTCAGTGCATTAAAAGCCTGAGAGTGAAGAGTAAATCTTTAGAAATTGTAGATGTTAAAAAGGAAACTATGTTCTTGTGGTTCAAAAAAAATTTCTTAAATAAGACAAAAATATTGACTGTGAAAGAATAGTTGACAAACTTTAGCTACATTAGAATATCAACTTCCTTGTTAAAAGATAGTGCAAAAAGTTGAAAAGAGAAGCTATAGACTGAGAAGATATCTATACCTCATATTATACCTGACAAGAACTTAATATCCAGAATGATAAGAACTTGCTAAGTCTACAAGTGACAAAGGGTTCAGTAGAAAAACAGGTAAAGTATATGAGTGATCGATTCACATAAGACGAAACAAAACAGTGCAGGAGCGTGAAGAGATACTCAGCCACACTAGAAATTGGGGAAGTAGAAGTCTAACTGGGATGCCATTTTACCCTCAGAAGGTTGGAAGTCCTAAAGGAGAAATTTGGTGCATTCACCCACTATTGGAGTATGCAAAACTCAATTAGAAATTCATTATTTTTTAAGTCAAATGTTTATTCTAAAAAGTTATACCTGGCAGAAGTAATGGTTATGTACCAGCATTTTATGCCTGCCCCATTGACTGTGTTACCATCAGCTGAATTACCATCCTCTTCAGGTATTAGGGAAAGTGCCTCACAATAGTCAGCACTTGGCCATTCTTGGTTAGTCTCTTGTGGTTTGCTGACAGCCTTCAGTGAAGCATCAAACGGAGGCTTAAATAATCATTGTAGCCTCTGACTAGTATTATATGGTGGCCTAGGAGTAAAGATAACTGGAAACAGACGAGTCAGCTGTGTTACATTTGAAGAAGTAGAAAGATAAAAGGCATGAAAATGACCTTGAATGTGAAATTAGATGTAACCATTTGAAAAAGTTGAAAATTAACTTAAGGGTTAGAATTTAGGATGGACAATTTATAAGACAGGGTAAGGTAGTGACATTGTAATCCTAGGTTTTCTGGGGCAGGATTGTATTTTATTTTGGTTGTAACTTTCAAATATCAGGCTGTATTGTTTATTTTGGGTATTATAGTTAATTCTTCATCAGAAATAAGGCATTTTTAAAAAGATGTGATTTTAAAAAGTATAGTAGTGTTTCTATACAAACTTGCCTTCACGTTTGTGTCATTACAGTGTGAGACTAGTTATCTTTTCCAGCATGACTTCCTCTTTTTACTTCCATGAATATATGTATCTGTGAAAATATCTCCTTTATATAAATTTAAGGTATTTGGAATCACTTCATCAGAAATCAAAGAAAAGCAAACTTATAAGAGTATGGTATAATTTTTATCCTTAGGAATTAACTACTGTTTTAAAAAAGCAAAACATACCTGGTGTTACTGAGTATGGGTTAAAACAGGCATTTGCATACATTGTTCTGGCAATGCAAATTGGAACTACCTTTTCGAAAAGCAAGGTACAAAATGGTTATGTGTAATCTCAATTGTATATTTACTCTGGTGACATGATTATGGATAACATCTATTATGCTATTTTACTAGTTTTCTGTAGTTAGTATATGTTTGTTTTATTATTAAAAATTATAAGTGTTAGTTTTTGTAGATGTAAATTTATGTTAAGGTAAATGTAAAATTGTTCAAGGCATGGCCAGAGCTTACCATTTTACCTAAGATAGAAACTCTTGTAAATTTCAATTTAATAGAATTGTATCTTCTTTCAGGTTAAAGAACTGAATCATTATCTGGAAGCTGAGAAATCTTGTAGAACTGATCTAGAGATGTATGTAGCTGTTTTGAATACTCAGAAATCTGTTCTACAGGAAGATGCTGAGAAACTGAGGAAAGAATTGCATGAAGGTAAATGTATGTTCTGTATATTTTTATCTCAGTCTCTAAGAGAACTATGGAAGTAAAATTGGTATTGACTAATAACAATAACAAATCGTAAAATACCAATGCGACACGTGAGTGATTCAATTTGAGCTTTGTAGTTGGATTGAATGTTCTCATGAAAAGCTGAAATCGTGAAGATTACTACAGATACTTGGATTGTTAATGGCTTCTCTTGCCTCCATGACCTCAGTAATAACCTCCAGAGACATAAGCTTTGGGCAGAAAGATAATAAGGCTGGGAATTTCTGTTTCAACTACTTTTGTCCCCACACCCTTTTTGATGGAAGTATATTAGCAAAGGTGACTATGGGAAAGAGAGGGTAGACAATGTATCCTGGAGGCCTGAAGTAACATCCCTGTTTTTAAGCGACAATTTTGATTTCACCAGTCTGGTAGCAGAGTGATGTGCAAATTGTTTTCCAGGGATAGGGAAACAAGGCTCACTCTTTCTCCATTAAAATAAAAATATACTTTTATTTTCAGTTCTTCTAGTGATTTCTATATACCTGGGGTTCTTAACTTTTTTGTGTCATGGATTCCTTTGTCAGTCTTGTGAAGCCCCCCCAGAATAATGTTTTTAATACATAAAATACATAAGATTACAAAAGAAACCAATTCTATTATAAAACAGTTACCAAGATATTAAAAAAAACCAAACTTATATAGTAAGTATATAATATACTACTTATATTACTTATATAGTAGTAATTATATAGTAATGTGCTATTTTATTAATACATTACTTGTGCTGTTTTATTAATACATTAAATTATTGAGATATAATTCACATACCATGAAATTCACTCTTTTAAAGTGTACAATTCAGTGGTTTTTAATACATTCACAAAATTGTGCCCCATTACCACTAATTCCAAAATATTTTCATTACCTCAAAAAGAAATCCTATATCCATTTGCCATAGCTCCCCCTTTCTCATCCTCCAGCCCCTGGCAACCACTAATCTACTTTCTATCTCTGTAGACTTGCCTATTCTGGACTTTGATCTGAATGGGATTTTATGATACGTGCCCTTTCATATCTGGCTTCTTTGAAGGGTTTTAAACTGGAGAGTGATAATATCAGTTTTACATTTTTAGAAAGTTCAATCTAATAGTGTGGAGAATAGAATAGAGAGGGGAAAGACTGAGGGCAGGAAGGATTAAAAAGGGGCTAGTGTTGTAGTTGTCTACATCCTAAAGGCTTGATCCAAGGCAGAAGTCAGAAGATAGGTGTGTCATACTGCAAAGGAGGCAGAATTAGTAGGTCTCTGTCACAGTTGAATATAGTGGAATGAGGAAAAGTCAGAAGTATGAGTCCTCTCAGGTTTGTGGCTTGGGTGGCTGGGTAGATGGGTGGATAGATCATGCTACCTATTCTATTTTTAGTAGATGGCTGAGCTGATGAGTATTAACAATACAGACATTTTACGAAGATTCTTTGACTTACCATGCATGGGAGGTCTAAACTAGACCCAAGAAGGATTCCTGAATGACAAATTTATCAGAGTGTATTAAACACAATTGGAAGTGGTCACTACACTTTTGACCTTGAGAGCAATGTTTCCCAAAGTATATTCCCTAGAACACTATTTGAGTTACATTGTGAAAAAGGATTTGTTTTGTCAAATAAATTTGGCAAATTTATATCACCTTCCAAGAAAATACAGACATAATTAAGACCCTCAGCTCAAAGTCCTGTAGTAAAGAACTCTTTAAAAATTTATTTAGCCTGGGTTTTCTAAAACTTACCGAGCACAGAAATTTTTATTTTATATTTCCTATGAACCCACTTTGGGAGACACTGCTACAGAGAGATGGTGTGGGGATAGCTGCCATTTTCCACTACAGGTTGCCCCTTGGTGCCAGTCAAGGACAGAATCCCAGACACATGGACCAGTGGCCAGACCTGGGCTGGTAGCCTAGTGCTAAAGAAATTGCCTACCATTAAAATTCAGTGTTTTTGATGGGGGTGGGGGGTGCGGTTCCTAAACAGTTTGCCATCTCTTGGAGCAAGAGCGACAACAACACAACCGGTTAAAACATACATGGCAAAAGGCCAATACCAGTTTCTGAATCTCAGCGTTTACTGATGAGAGACATGCAGCGAATGGAGATTGTGCTAACTTCAGAACAGCTCCGACAAGTTGAAGAACTGAAGAAGAAAGATCAGGTGAATAGCAGTTTTGTAGGACTTGTTTGGTTTGTTAAAAACACGCCCCCCACCCCACGTGATTGTGTTACTTTGTGTATGTTAGAGATGGACTGATGCTGAAACAAGGTGATGTGTGCCCCTGTACAAAACACAATAGCTGCATTTGAGGGGTTTTGTTTTCAACTTTAGGAATGGCCTAGTTTGGGGGAAAAAACTGATTTAGAAGTGATCTTCTTCAGAAACTGCAGGATGCAAGAGTGCATGTTTGGGAGAAAATATTTCTCTGCAGTGCTGTACAGTTCTCCTCAGGCTCCTGAGTTTTGTCAGTCCAGGCCAAGTCTTTGGTGCCATTGCCCCAAAAGCCTTATTAGAAGGTGACATGATATGGATGGAGAGTCTGAGTGGTAGAAAAGGCAGGTGTCCAGGGTGCCACATGCCCAAGGTCCTGTTTTCCCCTTATCTTTAAAAAAAGTTTTTAAATTACATGAGTAATACACAAGTATATTTTCTTGTTAAAATTTTTTTTTGTTTTAAATACAAAGTGAAATAATAAAGTAAAGATAAAGTCATTAAGTAAAAATCTCCCTTTACATCTCCTGCACCTCCCCTTCCCAGAAGTAACTGCTTTTACCAGTTTGGTAGGGAATCTTCCAGACCACTTCTGTGTGTTTATGAGTGTATGTTTAGGGTAGTTGTCCCTACCCCATACAAGTATAGCTATCATGCTGTAGGTATTTATTCTATTTATTTTTCCCATAAGCATTATCCTGGATATACTTTCATATCAGAGTTCTGTCTCATTCTTGTTAACTGGTAGCAGAGACACCATCATTGATTTAATCCTTCTTGTAGTGGGCATCTAGGTGGTCCCCCCCCCGACCCCCCACTTCTTTTTGTCATCTCAAATAGTGTTACCACTAATATCCTTGACCATGTTTCGTGTATGGGCCAGTATTACCCATAGCTATACCCAAGGATAGCTATATAAAAGTGTTCACTGCCTTTCTAGGTATTTTAAACAATATTTCAAACTGCCTTATATGACTTACATTAGATTCTGTTTTTCAGAAGTTTGTAGTGTTTTAATTTCTTTTTTGTCTCTTAGTTCTGACTCACTCATCTTGTGTGTAGACACAGTCAACATAAGGATTAATATTCTAAAGTACAGATGTTATGGCCTGTTTTCCTCTGCCTTTGTCTTTTGTATGTGCTTCCTTTCTCCTGGAACCCTTGCCTGTCTCCTCTCACACAACTGGCAAACTTATCTTACTGGTCTTTAAAGATACAGCTGAAGTATTACCTCCTTTGGGCCCCCTTTGCTGGCTCTCTCAGATGAAATCAGTCATGGTTTTTCTCCTTCTATAGAACCTTGTACATACTTGCATTGTGATTATTTGTGTGTTTGTCTGTCCTCACTAGACTGTGTTGGGGGGCATCAAAGGTATTTTATTCATCTTTGAGTGAATTATTATATCAACTTTAATCATCCCTTTCGTATATCATATAAAGTAGTACTTGTTTCTTTTTTTTATGGAGACAGGGTCTTGCTCTGTCACCCACGCTAGAGTGCAGTAGCGTGATCATAGCTCACTGCAACATCAAACTCCTGGGCTTAAGCGATCTTCCTGCCTCAGCCTCTCGAATTGCTGGAACTACAGGCATGTGCCACCATGCCTGGCTAACTTTATTATTTTTTGTAGAGATGGGGTCTCGCTCTTCCTCAGTCTGGTGTCAGACTCCTGGCCTCTAGCAATCCTCCCACCTCAGCCTCCCAAAGTGCAAGGATTACAGGCATGAGCCACAGGGCCTGGCATATACTTTTTTCTAATGGATATATAATGTTGTAATTTTTTCTTATTTCTTTTCTATAATAGAAGGAATGTTCTGTGTAAATTTTCCCTTCTTGGATCATTTGAGGAGGGAGGTTTTGCTTTCTTTGGTTTTGCCGCTTTTACGCAGTATACTTTTCTTGGAAACTGCTTCCTGAGTTCTTCTTTATACCAGGGTTCTTTCTTTGTGTTTCTGGCATTAAAATGTGTTGTCATGACCAGAGGCCCTTAGATGTGATTACAAAACAAATAACCTTAAGTGTCCAGTTTTCTCTTATCATCAAACTCAAAACAGATTTTGTGTGTTTTGAGTGGTTGAAGGACTATATGGCTTATTAATTAGATTGCCTGGGTAATATATACATTTTATCTTCTTGACCTTTAGGAGGACGATGAACAACAAAGGCTCAGTAAAAGAAAGGATCAGAAAAAAACAGATGTTGAGGAAGAAGTAAAAATACCAGTAGTGTGTGCTTTAACTCAAGAAGAATCTTCAGCCCAGTTATCAAATGAAGAGGTATAGTGAATCTATAATTAAGATCATTGTATATGCAATGTCACCATTTTTAACTTACTCATAAATCAGTTAATTGTTCATATCGGAAGTGCATAACTACTAGCTGAAAATTAGATAAAATGACAATATTTATTTTCTGTTGTTGTTATGGCATTATAGGTAGCACTATTTGAAACATGTTGGAGTTTCATTCACTGTCTGGAGTAATTAGGTGTTCTTTTTTCCAATAGTTGCAAAATTTAATACATTAAAAGAAATCTTTAAATATTTCTGCAAAATCTTTTTTGATGTGAACTATACATGTTGCTAATACTTTGAGCTTTTTGTTTAGAAGAGATTATCTCAAGCGTTGAAACATTATACTTCCTATGGCAAATATGTGAGTATTAAGGGGTGTTAGGTCTTAAGCCCTGAGGACCTGTGGGTGAGGTTTGGCAGATTGTGATGAGGCAGGTACAACATTTCAGGTATTGGGAATGGGTAGAGAGAGTAGAGAGACCCGGAGTATAAGGTGGTGTCCTGTGGCCTCGTCACCTCTCAGTCATACTGTGGCAAGGGCCTCCTCCTCTGGTTTCCTGTCTTCAGCCTGTCCTGCTCCATTGCACCCTCAGCGTTACCGTCACGTTCATTTTCTTACGCGCAGCCGCAGTAAGGTTCTCCTCTTCTCCAAACCACCACTGACCCCGTTACCTGCATAATTAAGCACAGAGTCCTCAGTCAGACTGTTGAGGCCCTTCATTATGTGGATTCTATTTTTGTTACCTTGCTTATCATCTTGTGCTGGGCTCTCCACCTCGTTCGTTGGTCCCTTCATTTGGAATGCTTACTTCCCACTGTGTTGCTGAATATTGAAATCATTCTACTCATCCTTCAGAACTCATACTGTTATCTTGTTTTCAATGAAGGAAATGCTTCTTGTATTGCCTTTAGGATAAAAACTAAAGTCCCTAGCTTATTATACAAGGGCTTTCGCAGTTGAATGGCCCTTCTAGTCTCACCCACTGCTCTCCACATCTCTACAGCCAGACCTGTCTACTTACTGTCCATATTTATGTGTCTTGTTTATATTTATACTGTCCCTGCTCTTTAGAATTTCAAGCACACTTCACCACCCCCACCTCCACCTCCTTTCCTGGCCTGGTGAAGGAGTTTTAGTTAAATTGAATAGGGGTCTTTTCTTCACTTTCAAAGGTATCATGTTTCTGTTTACTTTGCAGATTTACTCTGAGCCATATATGATCTACTTCCTGGTGGCTTGTATTTCTATGTTTATGGATCGTTTGACATTAAAGAAAACTTAAAAAAAAAAATCCTAGTAGACACTAAAAAGTACTGTATGTTGTAGTTGTTTTTGTACATTCTTTGTTTTGGGACATACACTGATGACCACTTGGCTTAATTCTGCCGTGCATTTTTTAAATCATGAGACTCCCAGAAGAATGCCTCAATTTTTGGGTACAGCCAACTATTACATGTTTTTTGCATCATGCAGTCATCTGTCCAGGAATGTTTGAAAAGCAGGCAAACAGGAAAGGGAGATTTGTTGTGATTTAGAGGAGTATTTTTCTTATTTTTCATTCTGTCTTAATAGATCTTCAGACTTTCAGATCTGATATTTTACAATTTGAATGTTGAATATGATTGTTTTGTATTGAGAATCATGACACTTTAGCTGTTGGTTTAAAGTTAATATGGAATGCTTTGGAGAGTTAGATTTATTGCCAAAGACATTTGAAATTTGTAGGACCGCATATCTTCTTTAACCTGATGCTTACAATATGCTTTTCTCACTACAAAAGTAATGTATGTTCATCATGGAAAATTTGGAAAGTATAGAAAAAGTCATACAAAATAAAAATAACTGGTAGATAATCCTACCACCCAGAGATAACCACCACTGACATTTTGGTATGTCTCTTTCTTCTTCCCTACCCCCTTTTCTATTTTCTTCTCCAAAGATAACATGTATATGTTTCTATTTGCACTTTTTAAACATAACCCAGATTGTCACTATATAATGTTTTATGTACAATTTTTCCCCTCTTAAATCTACTTTAAGGTTTTGGCACATCATTAAGTGTTCTTTCCAAAAATGGCCTTTAATGGCTGACAGAATTTCAGCACATAAATGTACCATAATTCCTTTAGCCAATTCTGTACTAATTGATTTGTGCCCAGGTTTTAATGTATAAAGGTGACAGAGTGATGACGGAGAGAGGTCAATGCCCTTGACAAAAGTTGTATGTTACTTAAGTTCCCCTAGAAACAGAGGCACATGCCACACAGGGCCATATGAGGATGCACCAGAGCTGGGCAGGAAGGAGAAGCAGGAGCCAGGGAAAGCATGGGCCACTGCTGTTATTGGGATTTCCCTAGGAAAAGCAAGGCAGGGCAGAGTGAACAGTTTAGGACTGGCTAGTATAGTAATTCTGTCAGGCTTTGGGGGATAGGGGCTGTCCTTAGTTGTTTGGTACCTGGCCCTGGGGTGGTTTAGGGGAGGGGAAATACTGGCTTGGAGTGAAAGTTGGGCAAAGGAGATGGTTGGGGATACGGGCTTGGGATTGGTTGGTTTGCGTATGAAAGGTATGTTCACAGGCAGGTGAACTGTTTATTATCTCTAGGAATTAGCCCTGCTAGGCACAGTTTCTTTCCAACCTGCAAAGTCCCCAAGAAGTCCAAACATTCTGAAATATAGAAAATAAACAGCATGATTAATACACTGATAGTCAAGTTGGTTTCATTTTTTACTACTATAAAATTTTCATTATTATATGTCATAAGGCTATTATATATAATTTTTCCTTGTGCAAAAATCATTATGGGTGTATCCAAATTTTTTTTTTAAGTATAAGTTCTTAGGAAAAGAACTGCTGAATTCAGTGACATAAACATTTTTAAGGTATTAGGACATATTGTTGAATCATATTTCAGAAACACCATAATAGTGTACACTCCCCCTAAAAGTATGTGTTTGTTGCTCTGTTGCCAGTATGGTGGTCTGGTGTTTTTTTAAATGGTTCTCACAACTTTTGTATCCCTGTCCCTTCCCCCTCCTTGGTATCACAGCAGCACTGTATGTGATAGCAGTAGGTGTTAGGTTTATTTGTAAGCTAACAGAATGGGTTCTCATCCCAGTTTTTGTTGGGATAGTTATCTGGGACCTTTGCCCTAGTAAGCTTCATATATACTAGATTTGTATTCTCAGCTGTCTGAGTTTCAGGTGAGTAAAAATCTTTAACAGGAAAGAAATGCAGGAGTGAACATAAAAGTTGTTAACTTTTTATTATACCAAGAATATTTTTAAAACGTTTTTTAAAAAGCTAACTGTATTCCACAGTCTCCTCTGGTTCATAAAAGAAAGGACATTTAACAACAAAAAGTAGAAAGGATATTATCTTAAAATAAAGGCTAGTTCTTCAAATTGAATAAATTTAGTTTCAAGAAAAACTTGTTACATTTTCCTTGTTTTTCTTGTTTCCCTGCTAACAATACAGCTGCATCACGTAATGGCACTGGTTTGCTTTTTGCCTTTGGGAATATGCTGTACCACATGTTTTTTAAAAAAATTGAGATGAAATTCACATAACATAAATTAACCACTTAAAATGTACAATTCATTGGCATTTAGTATATCTACAGTCTTACGTAACAATCGTCTCTGTCTAGTTTGAAATTGTTTTCTTCATTCCCAAAGGAGACCCCATACCCATGAAAGATTCACTTCTCATTTTCCCCTCCCCCAGCCTCTGGCAGTCACTAGTTGGCTGTATGTCTCTATGGATTTACCTATTGTGGACATTTCATATGGATGGAATCTTATGATATGTGACCTTTTGTACCACGTTTAACGTGTTGATTACACCTTGCTTGGAACTTGGTTTCCAGGATGCCACATTCTTCTCATTTCCCTTGTGCTACTCTCGCTACTCCTTTGCCCATCCCCCAAATGTTAGTATTTCTCAGGGTTCCAGTCTCAGCCCTCTTATCCTACACACCCATGCTAGGTGTTCTAACTTACTGTTGCGACTTTAATTGTCAATATATGATGGTTACTCCCAAGTCTCTATCTAAAGACTTCTGTGTCCCTCTATTAGGTGTACATTTCCACTTGCATATACAACAGGCACCTCATGCTTGACATACCAACACTGAATTGCAGGTGACCTTCCCCAACTGCTCATGTCTGGGCTAAATTCCTCTCCGTGAGCTCCTAGAGCATTCACTACGTAGCCCTAGCCTATCATTTTATTAAATATGGTATTGTAATAGCCTGCTTACTTGTTTATCTTTTTTATGAAACTGTATGCATCTTGAGGTGAGGGATTGTGTCTTGCTCATAGTTGTATCCTGAGTGCCTGGTTTAGTGTCCATCGTATAGAAGATACTCAATAAATGTTCAGTGATTATATGAAGGTAGCACATTAATGATTATCATGTGTAATGAGTGGCAAAATATATTTATTATACAGTAGTTTTTTACTTCGAAGATACAGAAAATTGTCTAACTTGGCAATATATATTTTCACATTTCAGGAGCATTTAGATAGCACCCATGGTTCAGTCCATTCCTTAGATGCAGACTTGTTGTTGCCATCTGGAGATCCCTTCAGTAAATCGGACAATGACATGTTTAAAGATGGACTCAGGAGAGCACAGTCTACAGACAGCTTGGGAACCTCGGGTTCACTGCAATCCAAAGCTTTAGGCTATAACTACAAAGCAAAATCTGCTGGAAACCTGGATGAGTCAGATTTTGGACCACTGGTGGGAGCAGATTCAGTGTCTGAGAACTTTGATACTGCATCCCTTGGATCACTCCAGATGCCAAGTGGGTTTATGTTAACCAAAGATCAGGAAAGAGCAATCAAGGCAATGACACCAGAACAAGAAGAGACAGCGTCCCTCCTCTCCAGCGTTACCCAGGGTATGGAGAGTGCTTATGTCTCCCCCAGTGGTTACCGCTTAGTTAGTGAGACAGAATGGAATCTCCTTCAGAAAGAGGTAAGTTATGTTTCTTTTTTCCTCTTGCTCACTCTGAGGGATACCGGGTAGCTCTGGGATTTGTTGTTCACTCAGCAGATGGTCCCTGGCATCAGTGCAGGCACATGTTGCCAGCAAGTGGATATTAACCCGTGTCATCTGACCCTTGTCATAGTCGGCTTTGGTTATTCCAGGTGATTGTGACAGAGATTGCAACTAACCATTTGCATCGAGTGTGAACTGTTCCCCCTGAAGTCACACTCTGAAGTTGAAGCAACCTGCTTGAGTAGCATTGCTGAGTTTTAGAGTAACCTGAACTTGGATTACTTTGCAGTTTTCTATAATCTCGATGCATTCCAGGATTCACACCCTTTATCTTTTCTTTAGATAGATCTAAAGTGCAAATGCTTGTCAGCTGTTGATGCTGAGAGTGAGTTTAAGGAGGGGTTGGAAAATATGGGAGAGAAAAGGCAGTCTTCAATGAGGTTAATATTCCTCCTTGTAGAACTTGTAAACTCAGAAGAAAGATTCAGAGATAAAAATTTAAATATGTATTTGCATAATGCTTTACAGATTACAAAGCCCTTTCACACACCTGATCTCTTTGAGCTTCATGATCATAATGAGGCAATCAGGGCATGATTATCCCCAATTTACAGATGAGGAAACTGGCTCAGAAAGATCAAGTGAGTTGCTTGAGTGTTCCCCTTGACTTAGTAGCAAAACCTGACTTCCAGTGCTTTCCTTTATTCAGGGCTGCTTCTCTTTAAAGAAGCTGTTGGTCAGTAAGGGGAATAGCTTACTAAATCAGAAAGAAACTATTTTCAAATAAAAAGAAATTATTCTAATTAGTCTTAGGCACAACATATGTGAGGAGGTGATACTTAATACTTTCATACCTATTTTGTAATTGGAGCTGGTAAAATTGTGAATTGGCACTGGTTTTGTTTGTTTTTTCCTTCCCATTAGTCAGGTAGTAATATACATTGTGAGTGCCACGATGTAGAACCTTTAATTGCTTTGTGTTTTCCTTAAATGTGGTGCTTTGTGGCCATTAGCCTCTTGGTGATAAGTTGTGTCCCTTGTTTTCCTATCATACTTGTACTGGAGATTATGACTTTTAATCAACCCTATACTATAACTTTTTATCTTAAGTCCTTGAAGAAATTGTTTACTCCTTGATCTACTTTGAGTAATATTGGTAAGACTATGCATATGTACCTCTAGTATGTGATGTAGAGTTATTTTGTTCTGCCTGATAAGAGGTAATTTTGGTGCCCTATAGGTGCATAATGCTGGAAATAAACTTGGTAGACGTTGTGATATGTGTTCCAATTATGAAAAACAGTTACAAGGAATTCAGATTCAGGAGGCTGATACAAGAGACCAGGTGAGTTTCTTTTGGATATGCCCAATTAGTGATCTGTTGTACTTTTCATTGGCGATGCAGAATCAATTGCCTTCCCCATCCCCATTTGTGTTATTAAGCATATCCATCTTCTTAAATTATGAAGTAATCTTCTCTTCTCAATTTTCTTGTGAGAAAAAAAAGTTATGAAAAATCTGGTACGTGCAGTGGCAGTTGCATGTCCAGTGGGTGCTCACTAGGTCTCTGCTTTTGCCTGTCTGTGCTCCATTAACTTGCGTCACCACACAGGGCAGCCCAGCGCCTGCAGGAGCACTGCTTCATTTCTCCCACCCTGCCCCTTCCACCCAAGGTCCAAAAGTGAAGTTGTCATGATTTTATACACATGGAAAGTACTTTATGATATGGAGATTTGGGGAGGTAAGAGGTTGACTGTTGCCTCTAATAGAATAAAAGCTTAATTGAATGTTGTATTAATCAGTATTTGGAATCTTCATTGTTTATTGCCCACTTCTTGTCATAAATTTGTCAAATTAAGGTTAATTTATCCAGTCACAGAAATTAAGCTTTAGTGGATTTGGTATTCTGAGATTGATAAGTCTTAAGTACCTTTTCCAATAGTGTTTAATAATGGGTACCTTGATAACATTTAGGAACTAATGTAGAATTTCATGAGGGTAGGCTTGTGAAAGTATATGTAAGAAAAATATATATATTTTTTAATCTTTCCAAATTATTCTTTGGTTGTTATGAAGATTGTTCCCTTAGTTTTCAAAAGTATTTTAAGCAGATTGAAATGATGGTTTAATATTTTCAAATGTCATTGGCAGTGAGTTCCTTCATCTACTGTGTGCTTTTTCATACATAGTTCCAAAGTAAATTTCTAAAGCTATTTGCAAAAGTGATATATTTGGCCTCTGATAGTGTGGAGTGGGACAGGGCTATCTTGGATTCCATAGAAATTTCAGTGTAATACTTTATCAGTACCTGGCATTTTGCTGGGTCCTGGGGATTTGTATGCAGCTAGAACATAGTCACTGCACATAAGGAGCTTTCAGTGTTGCCGGCAGTTCAATATAGTTTGTTATGAAGATGTACACATAGAACTAGGGGAGGGGCATTTAACTTAACTGTGGTCTCAGGAAAGGTAACACTTGAGCTCAGTTTGTGTTAGAGCCTGGGTAAAAATTAGTCAGGAAAAGAAGTGGGGAAAGGGTGTTCAAGGAGAGGAAAGACGTACAAAGGAACAGAGTTATGAAAGAAAATGATGTGTTCTAGGAAATATGAGTAGTTCATGTGGCTGGGCATAGAGAGTGTTTGTGTTATACAATAATGGGAGAGGAAGCTACAGAGGAAGGCATGAAATCATGGAGGGAGGGGTGATGATTGAAGGGGGTTAAATTTCACCCTGAAGACTTTGGGAAGCATTTAGGGCTTTTAAGTGGGGAAATTATGTGATTTCACTTTTATTAGGTCATTAAATATGAAATGTCTGATTTTGAATCAAAAGTGTAGTTTATTATATCTCAAACAAGAAGCAGTACGATTAATCAAAATATGTGCCTAAACTGTCGACACGGTTTTGCCATCTTAACAGTGGTTTGTTTATGCCAGCATGAAGAAGCCTGGAGAGCCAGTGGCCATGAAATCATGAAAGGCGTTTTCCACAGCTTTTTGAGAATTGAATATTTTCCCTTGCAAGAAGTGGTCCAAAGCCTGTAAGAAGTGTTAGTCAGTTGGTGCAAGGTCTGGTGAATACAGTGGATGACAGAGAGTTTCTAAGTGTGGCTTCTATAGTTGGAGCAGCATTGTTTGTGTGACGTGGTCGAACGTTGTCTTCCAAGAGGATTGGTCTGTCTCTTTTGACCAATCTCGGCTGCTTAATTGCAAGTGTCCTCATCATTTCATCCAACTGGTTGTAGTACACATCCACTGTGAGCGACTGACTAGGTTTCTTGGAGCTGTAGTGGGTAATACCAGTGCTGGACCACCAAGCAGACACCATTAGCTTTTTTTGATGAATATTTGGTTTTGGACTATGTTTCAGCACTTCATCTTTATCCAGCCATTGTGCTGAATGCTTGTGATTGTTGAAATGAATCCATTTTTCTTTTTTCTTTTTTTTCTTTTTTTTTAATATCACATTGATTTTTTTATTTCAAAATATTAAGGGGGTACAGATGTTATTGACATACGGCTTGAGTCAGGGCTATAAATGTGCCTATCACCCAAATAGTGTTCATCGTTCCTGTTAGGTGGATTTTTGCCCCTCCCTTCTTCCCCCCTCCCCCCGCTTGATTTCCAATGACTTTTTCTTCCCTCTGTGCACTTGTGTGGCCATCGGTCAGTTCCAATTTATTAGAGAGTACACATGGTGTTTGTTTTTCCATTCTTGAGCTACTTTGCTTAGGATAATGGTCTCCAGTTCCTTCCAAATTGCTGCAAAAGGCATTAATGCATCCTTTTTTATGGCTGAGTAGTACTCCATGATATGCAGATTCTTTTTTTTTTTTCTTCCTTTTATTTCAGAATATTATGGGGGTACAACACTTTGTTTATATATATTGCCCATGCATTGCCCGTGTCAGAGCTACAGTCGTGGACATCCCCCAAACTGTGCGCCCCGCATCCATTCAGTGAGAGTTTCTCTACCCACCTCCCGCCTGCCCACCCCCTGATGAATATTATTGCCATGTGTGACATAAGTATTGATCAGTTAGTACCAATTTGATGGTGCGTACCAGTGGTGCTTGTTTTTCCATTCTTGTGCTACTTGGCGTAGAAGAATGGGCTCCAGCTCCATCCAGGATAATACCAGATGTGTTAATTCACCGTTGTTTTTTATTGCTGAGTAATACTCTATGGTATACATATACCTCGTTTTATTAATCCACTCGTGTATTCATGGGCACCTGGGTTGTTTCCACATCTTTGCAATTGTGCATTGTGCTGCTATAAACATTCGCATGCAGATGTCTTTATTATAGAATGTCTTTTTTTCCTTTGGGTAAATACCCAGTAGTGGGACTGCTGGATCAAATGGTAGTTCTCCTTTTAGTTCTTTGAGGTATCTCCATGTTACTTTCCATAGAGGTTGTACTAATTTGCAGTCCCACCAGTAGTGTATGAGTGTTCCTATCTTCTGCATCCCCGCCAACATTTGTTGTTTTGGGACTTTTTGGTATGAGCCAATCTCACTGGAGTTAAGTGATATTTCATTGTGGTTTTGATTTGCATTTCCCTGATGATAAGAGAAGTTGAGTGATTTTTTATATGTTTTCTGGCCATTATTCTGTCTTCTTTTGAAAAGTTTCTGTTCATGTCCTTGCCCATTTTTTCATGGGGTTGTTTGATTTTTTTCTTGTTGATTTTCCTAAGTTCTGTATAGATTCTGGTTATCAGCCCTTTATCAGAGGTGTAGCATGCAAATATTTTCTCCCATTCTGTAGGTTGTCTGTTCACTCTAGTGATGGTTTCCTTGGCTGTGCAGAAGCTTTTAAATTTGATCAGGTCCCATTTATTTATCTTTGTTGCTGCTGTGATTGCTTTGGGGGTCTTCTTCATAGATTCTTTGCCTAGGCCAATGTCCATAAGAGTTTTTCTAACGTTTTCTTCTAGAATTCTTATGGTTTCATGTCTTAGGTTTAAATCTGTTATCCATCGTGAGTTGATTTTTGTAAGAGGTGAGAGGTGTGGATCTAGTCTCAGTCTTCTACATGTGGCCATCCAGTTTTCCCAGCACCATTTATTGAATAGGGAATCTTTTTCCCAGTGTATGTTTTTGTGGAATTTGTCAAAGATCAGATGACAGTATGAGGATGGTTTTATATTTGGGTTCTCAGTCCTGTTCCATTGGTCTATGCCTCTGTTCCTGTGCCAGTACCACGCTGTTTTGGTTACTATAGCCTTGTAGTATATTTTGAAGTCTAGTAGATGGATGCCTCCCAATTTGTTCTTTTTGCTTAAGATGGCTTTGGCTAGACGGGGTCTTCTCTGGTTCCACACAAAGCGTAGAATTATTTTTTCTAGATCAGCAAAAAATGATGTTGGTATTTTGATAGGAACTGCATTGATTCTGTAAATCACTTTAGGTAGCAAAGCCATTTTTACAATGTTGATTCTGCCTATCCAAGAGCATGGTAGGGTTTTCCATCTGTTTACATCCTCTGCAATTTCTTTTCTCAGTGTTTCATAATTCTCTCTATATAGGTCTTTTGTCTCCTTAGTTAGATATGTTCCCAAATATTTAATTTTCTTTGGTGCTATTGTGAAAGGTATTGCGTTTTTAATTAGTTTCTCAGCTCATCTGCTGTCGACATATGTGAAGGCTATTGATTTGTGTGCATTGATTTTGTATCCTGAGACTTTGCTGAATTCATTTATCAATTCCAGTAATCTCTTGGTTGAATCTTTGGGGTTTTCTAGATATAATATCATATTGTCTGTGAATAGTGAAAGTTTGACCTCTTCTGCCCCCATTTGGACACCCCTGATTCCTCTCTCTTGTCTGATTGCTCTGGCCAGGACTTCCAGCACTATGTTGAATAGAAGTGGAGATAGTGAGCAACCTTGTCTGGTTCCAGTTTTAAGTGGGAATGCTTTTAATTTTTCCCAATTCAGTATGATATTGGCTGTGGGTTTACCATTTATGGCTTTAATAATTTTGAGGTATGAGTCATCTATGCCTATATTGTTAAGAGTTCTTATCATAAAAGGGTGCTGGATTTTGTCAAAAGCCTTTTATGCATGTAATGAAAGGATCATATAATCTTTGTTCTTTTATTTATGTGGTGAATTACATTTATAGATTTGCATATGTTGAACCATCCCTGCATCTCGGGAATGAAGCCCACCTGGTCATGATGAATTATTTTTTTGATGTACATTTGAATTTGGTTTGCTAGAATTTTATTGAGAATTTTTGCATCTATATTCATAAGGGATATTGGTCTGTAATTTTCTTGTTGTGTCCTTTCCTGGCTTTGGTATCAAGGTGATATTGGCTACATAGAGTGAGTTTGGGAGGATTCCATCCTTCTGGATGTTTTCAAATAATTTCCGCAGTATAGGCACCAGTTCTTTGTAGGTTTGGTAGAATTCAGGTGTGAACCCATCTGGTCCAGGACTTTTTTTTGTTGGAGGATTTTTTATTATTGCTTCAATTTCGGTGCTTGATATTGGTCTGTTTAGGAATTCTATTTCTTCCTGGTTGAGCCTAGGGAGGTAGTGTGTTTCTAAGAATTTGTCCATTTCCTCCACATTTTCTTGTTTTTGGGCATAGAGATTTTTGTAATATTCGAAGATGATGTTTTGTATTTGCATGATATAAGTTGTGACCTCTCATTTTTCGTTTCTAATTGAGCTTATTAGAGTCCTTTCCTTTCTGCTTCTGATCAACCTGGCAAGTGGCCTGTCTATTCTGTTTATCTTTTCAAAGAACCAGCTTTTCATTTTATTAATCTTCTGTATTGTTCTTTTGTTCTCAATTTCATTTAATTCTGCTCTGATCTTGGTTATTTCTTTTCTTCTGCTGACTTTAGGATTGCTTTGCTCTTCCTTTTCCATTTCCTTAAGATGATTCATTAGTTTACTGATTTGTGACCTTTCTATCTTTTGGATGTGAGCATTTAAGGCGATCAGTTTTCCTCTCAGAACTGCTTTTGCTGTATCCTACAGATTTTGGTAACTTGTGTCCCCATTATCGTTTAGTTCAAAGAATCTTTCGATTTCCATTTGTATCTCCTCCTTGACCCCGTATTCATTCAGCAACAGATTGCTTAATTTCCATGTTTTTGGATGAAGATGTGAGTTTCTGTTGGAATTGATTTCTAATTTTATTCTGCTGTGGTCTGAAAAGATACATGGTATTATTTCTATTTTTTTGAATTTGTTGAGATCTGCTTTGTGGCCTGGGATGTGATCAATTCTAGAGAAAGTTCCATGAGCTGATGAGACGAACGTATATTCAGTGTTATTTGGGTGGAGTGTTCTATAGATGTCTGTTAGGCCCAGATGTTCTAGAGTCCTGTTTAGGTCCATTGTTTCTTTGCTTATTTTCTGTTTGGAGGATCTATCCAGTTCCATCAGTGTGTTCAAGTCCCCTGCTATTATGGCATTGCTGTTTATTATGTTGTCTAGATCAAGCAGTATTTGCTTTACGTGTCTGGGAGCTCCTGTGTTGGGTGCATAAATATTTACAACTGTTAAATCTTCTTGTAAGATTTCTCCCTTCACCACTATATAGTGTCCATCTTTGTTCTTCTTCACTTTTGTTGCTTTAAAGTTTATATCATCTGAAATAAGGATGGTTACTCCAGATTTCTTTTGGTTTCCATTAGCCTGGAAAATTGTATTACGTCCTTTCACCTTGAGTCTGAATGAGTCCTTGTGTGTAAGATGTGTTTCCTGGAGACAGCATATACTTGGCTTGCATTTTTTAATCCATTCAGCCAGCCTATGTCTCTTCAATGGGCAATTCAAGCCATTCACATTTATTGAGAGAATTGATATTTGGGGTAGATTTCTGTTTATTCTGTTGGGAATTCTCTTGTTCTGTTTTATCTCTTGAGTCATTGTGAAATCTGTGTTCTGGAGTGTTAGCTTTGGGTAGTTTTACATTGGTGGGTGTCTGTTGTGTTGGTTAGTGTACGATGCAGGTCTGAGCACTTCTTACAAGGCCGATCTGGACTTTGCAAATTATATCAGTGATTGCTTGTCTGGAAAAGTCTTTGTTTCTCCCTCATATAAGAAGCTTATTTTGGCGGGATACAGAATTCTGGGTTGGCCTTTATTTTGTTTTAGGAGACTGAGGATGGGTCCCCATTCCCTTCTGGCTCGTAAGGTTTCAGCTGAGAAATCTGCAGTTCATCTGATAGGTTTCCCTTTGTAGGTTACCTGCTCTTTTTGCATCACAGCTCTGAGGAGTGCCTCTTTTGTGTTTACTTTGGTCAGTCTAATAATTATGTGGCATGGTGAATGCCTTTTCACGTTGTGTCTCCCAGGAGTCCTGTGTGCTTCCTGTACTTGGATATCGAGATTTCTGGCTAGGCCGTGGAAATTTTCCTCTATTATTCCTTCAAATAGATTTTCCAGCCCATGCAAATTTTCTTCCTCTCCCTCAGGGATGCCTATGATCCTTATGTTTGGCCTCATTATATAATCCCACATTTCTTGTATGCTTTGTTCATACCTCTTGTTTTTGTGTTCTTTCTCTTCGACTGATTTATTTAGCACGTAGGAGTTATCTTCCAGCTCTGAGATTCTTTCCTCTGCGTGATCCAACCTATTCTTAAGGCTTTCCACTGTCTTTTGTAGATCCTTTAATGCCTCTTTCATTTCTAGAATTTCTATTTGATTTTTCCATAATACTTCTATTTCTTTAGAAAATTTTTCATTCATTTCTTGTATTTTTCTTGTGGTTTCTTTGTGCTGAGATTCAATTTTCTCTTGAATTTCATTGAGCTTTCTTATAATCCATAAACGAAATTCCTCTTCTGTTGTTCTACCCATTTCATTTGACTTGGTATCCGTTGTTGAGAAACTGATGATTTCTTTTGGGGGTGACTTGTCACTCTGATTTTTCATGTTTCCTGAGTTGTTTTGCTGATTTTTTCTCATCTGGCCTCTTGTTCGAGAGCTGGGGGTGTTAGGGCTAGCTTATGGCCCTGTCTCCAAGCCCCTGAGGTCCGTTCCTTGACAGAGCCAAGGAGAGGAGTAGTGGTCTGTATTGCCTTAGGTGTATTTTAGCAAGTTTGGTGGATCTTGGGTTACCTCTGACCTGTTGTCTTCTCCTCTTCCTGGTGGAGTGTGGTAAGAATGTCCTCCCAGCTTGAGCTCCAAGCTGGTGGATTGTACTTGAGGGTATGAATCCACAGCTCCCTAATAGGTAGGTATTCTGTTGTGTCCGTGGCAATCCCCCAGGTGGGGTATGTGAAAGCCCCAAGCTTTGGGAGGGGCCTTGTAACTCCTAGGGATTACTTTGACCCTGCTCCTCCTGAGGTGCGGGTAGGAACACAATTGCTTTTGGCTGCAGTGTGAGAGCTGAATTGGAAAAATTCTACGCAGCTAGAGGTTGCTTATCCAGCCACGTGTGTCTGTCCCTCTGACATGCGTCTCCATGTGACACTGGCTGCTAGGGGGATCTCCAATTTTGCACCCCTTTTCCACCACTAGACCCCAAGGCAAGGCAGGTGAGCGTCTCTATCCCCAGAAGTCTCCGCCAGGGGGATGTTCCCAAGGCGGGGGAATAGTGGCCACTGGAGGCACTCTTGGATGGAGCAAAATTCCCTAATGAAGTGGGTAGGGTTATGGGGAGCTGCTCTGGTTCAGCCTGTGGCTCTTGAGGCATTCAGTTGCCATGAGAACCAGTACTTATACAAAATGAGTTGCTACAACCAGCAACCTTCAAAATGACAGATCTCTGGGGTACATGAGGGCTGGGACCTGAAGAGCAGGCACTAGGACCAGCACGTAGTAGACTCATAGGTGGCCAGAGCTGGGGTAGCAGGACTGGATGGATGGGCTGCAAACTGTTTCCAATACACAAAGGTTCTGCCACTACAGTTCTAAGATCTCGTCCCACCTGGAACCCTTGGATGCAACTGTCCCTGGCCACCAAGGGCAAAGCCTGTCACCTGAGGCTGAGGAGCCTCCGCGCCAGGGTGGGGAGGAGCTAGAGAACTGGCTCACAGTTCCAGGCCAGAAACTTTAAAGATGGCTGCTGCTGCCAGCCTGGCATGCAGTAGGGCTCAGATCACGCCTATGAATGGAGCTATTCTCAACTGGCCTGGGTCCCGCGGAAGCCATTGCTGGCAGCCCCTAAGGCTGTGTCCCGCTCTCCGTTCAACTCCTATGCCCAGGTCCCGCTGACTTCCAGTGGCAAGGTGCCGGTCTGTAGATTCCTGTGTACTGTCCCGGGAAGCTGTGTCTCCACCCAGTCCCTACCTGGCCCTGAGCGGTCCCTGTATATTGCAGCTGAGAGTTCCGTATGGCTCTCACTGTTGCTTCTGCTCCACAGAGCCTGCTGTCTTGAGCAACAGCTTTGCCCTGACTCTGGGCTTGTCCCAGACTGAGTGGATGGGAAATCTGTGGGAAAGGTGCGTAACTGCTTGTAGGTCAGGTTGCACTACACTGACCTGGCAAGCACGTCCTTCCCGCACTCTGGGCTCTACTGTACTCCCTGCGCTCTCAGACCTTTCTGAATGAGTATCCCAGTCACATGTTTTCTTGGGCTGAGTGTCCCACGATGTTTCTCTGTAAATTCACAATGCTGTTTTCAGAGTGAGTGATCCATGCCCACAGGCAGCCGATGGTGTTTTTCACCTCCTTCCCTGGGAGCGGTAAGGTGGGAGGACTCCATCAGACCGCCACTTTTTTCTCTCCAGGAATCCATTTTTCATCACACGTAACAATACGGTGTAGAAATGGTTCGCCTTTATGTGGTGACAGCAAAGAAAGGCAAGCTTCGAGATGATTTCCTTTCTGACGCTCTTTAATTCATGTGATACCCACCTATTCAGGTTCTTTACCTTGCCGATTTGTTTAAATGTTCCAATATTGTTGGAATAGTAATGTCAAACCTTGCTGCTAATTATTGCATACGTTGAGATGGATTCGCTTCTGCTATAGCTTTCAGCTCATCATTATCCACCTTGGTCTCAGGTCACCCACCTCACTTATTTTCAAGATTAAAATCACCAGAATGGAACTTCTCAACCCATCAACATACTGTGCGTTCATTAGCCACTTCCTTCCCAAATATTTCGTTGATATTTCGAGCTGTCTGTGCTGCATTGGTTCCACAACAGAACTCGTTCAGAAATAACACAAATTTTTGACTTATCCTTGGTTTCACAAAAATTGCTGTAAAAATTTTTTTGAAAGATTATCACAAGCCAAACTGTGCGTTTGAAAGACTGAGGGTGTACCTTCACAATAAATACAAAACTGGAAGTGTCAAAGTGAAATGTCAGAGATATCAACTGTCAAACATAGTACTTAAGGAAATTGGACATTTCACACTTAATAACCTAATAGATTATAAAATTATAGTGTTAGTGCGGATTGTAGATTGGAGGCCAGAGCCATAGCCTAGAGGGCCCAGGGGAAGAAGTAGATATTTTCAGATGAGATAGTGTATGTGAAAAATGATTTGTTAACTGTAAAGCACAGTACATTTATCTTGAGGCCACTTAGCTCATTTCTTTCTGAATTTACAAATCTATGATGTTACTCAGAAAAAAAAAAGTTTAGAGACTTTTAAAAATTTGGTGGAGTTAGGAATTCTTTTAAAATTTATAAAAGAATTCTGGTTTTTCCTTCTAATTGACTTTTAAATTATATAGGTGAAAAAACTACAGGTGATGCTAAGGCAAGCTAATGACCAGTTAGAGAAGACAATGAAAGATAAACAGGAGCTGGAAGACTTCATGAAGCAGAGCACTGAAGATTCAAGTCATCAGGTGAATGAGGGTTTTTAGAATGTGACCCATAGGGAATGACTGGGTTTTTTAAATAAAAAATTTGAAAAATCAGCTAGGTGTGGTGGTGTGTGCCTGTAGTTCCAGCTGCTTGGGAGGCT
The DNA here is from genome assembly GCA_023783475.1 of Daubentonia madagascariensis. Taxonomy (NCBI): domain Eukaryota; kingdom Metazoa; phylum Chordata; class Mammalia; order Primates; family Daubentoniidae; genus Daubentonia; species Daubentonia madagascariensis. Next base: position 138,989 of record JAKFHU010001752.1, on the reverse strand, counting down.
GAGGCGGGAGGATTGCTTGAGCCCGGGAGTTCAAGGCCGCGGTGAGCTATGATTATGCCTGTGAACAGCCACTGCACTCCAGCCTGGGCAACATAGTGAAACCCTATCTCTTAAAAAAAAAAAAAAAAAAAAAAAAAAAAAATTAAAAAAATGTAGTCATGTTTCTTTTGCCCTGAAGATTTGGAATTTTATTTTCTCTCAGATAAAAAGATCTCTTTCTGATCTTTCTGTGGTGTCTCTTTTATTTCTGTGGTCGCTTTTGAAATAATTTGAAGTAATTGGTTAGTGAATGTCAGGAGCCTGATTTCCCTTTCCCCTTTTACATTTATTAGTTAGTTTTTTCTGTTGCACAAGAAACTTGCTGACAAGAAAGATACTAATTATTTTCTTTTAAACTTTTAAAAAGTATAGCATACATGAAAAAAACCAAACATACACAGATATACCAAACATACCAGAAGTAACATCTGTGTAACCACCATTGAGATCAAGCAATGGAACATTAGTCAGCACCCCAGAAGCCCTCACTTTCCCCCTGCACCTACAACCCTCTTCTCAGAGGTAACCACTATCCTAACTTCTAACGCCATTAGATTAATCTGTCTTTTAATTTGGAAAAATGAAGTCATACGGTCTGTATTCTTTTGTGTCTGTCTTCCTCCATTCAGCAGTGTGAGATTCCTATTCATGATGCTTGTAGTCATTTGTTCATTTTTATTGTTGTATAGTTGTACTGTGGTATGGATATATCACAATTTATCCATCCTAATGTTGATGGATATTTTAGTTGTTTCCAGTTCTGGGATATTATGAATAATGTTACTTTGAAATTTCTATATCGGGATTGGTGGACATACTTCTGCTGGGTATATTTCTGGGAGTGGAATGCCTGGGTCAAAATGTTCAAAACGCCAGTTTTCCAAAGGGAACGTACCAATTTGTATTCCCACCAGCAATGTATGAGAAGAATTCCTGTGGGTCCAAGGTCTTGAAAAACTTCATTTTGCTAGTTATTAAATTATAGCCATTTTGGTGGGTGTGTAATAATATTACACTGTGGCTTAGTTTGTACTTCTCTGATGATCATTGAAATTATTTAGCATTTTTCATGTTTATTGGCCATTGGGATATTTTGTGTGTGTGTGAGATTCCTGCTTAAGTCTTATGCTCATTTTTCTACTGGATTGTCTGTTTTATTCTACTTTAAAAAAAAATTGGTTTGTAGGTATTCTTTGTATAAGCTTATTAGAGCCTTTTGGTGAAATGTGTTGCAAATACGTTGTACTCAGTAGCTTATGTTTTTATTAATGGTGTCTTTTGCTGAACAGAAGTTCTTAATTTTGATGTAGGTAAATTTATTGATTTTTTCTGTATGATCAGTGAATTTTCTTCTGTTTTTAAAAGAATATTTTTCTACTCTGGCGTTATGAAGATATTCTCATATATTATCTTGTAGAAGCTTTATTGTTTATAGTTTTCATTTATATCTAAAATCCATCTAGAACTGATTTATACACATACACACACGATATAGATAAGGGTAAAACTTTATTTTTTTCATACAGATAACCAGTTTCTGCACCATTAGTGAACAGATCACTTTTCCCTATTGCTCTGTGGTGTCATATTTGTCATCTATCAAGTGAATATATGTGTGTGGGTTAGTTTCAGGACTATGTTCTGTTTGATTGGTCTGTTTGTCTATTTTTGTACCAAATTCTACACTGTGGTTTATGTGAAATAAAATTTTCACTTGATGATGATGATTCTTTTTTTTTTTTTTTTTTTTTTGAGACAGTCTCACTATGTCACCCTGGGTAGAGCACAGTGGCATCATCGTAGCTCACTTCAACCTTCAACTCGGGGGCTCAAGCGATCCTCCTGCCTCAGCCTCCCGAGTAGCTGGGACTACAGGCACATGCCACCAGGCCTGGCTAATTTTCCTATTTTTAGCAGAGACGGGGTCTCCTTTTTGCTCAGGCTGGTCTCGAACTCCTGAGCTCAAGCAATGCTCCCGCCTTGTCCTCCCAGAGTGCTAGGATTACAGGCTTGAGCCACCACTCCCAGCCCACTTGGTTCTTTTTTTCATGTTTTTATTTCTCTGTGGAGAGCTATCTTTTTATTTGTTGCAGAAGTATTTACCTTTACCTCATGGAGCATAGTTGTAATAACTACTTAAAAGTCTTTGATAATTCCAACCTGGGTCATCATGGGTTTGGCCTCTGTTGATTTTCTTTCCTCTTGAGAATTGGTCACATTTTCCCTGGTTCTTTCTGTGTCAAGTACTTTTATTCTGTATCCTGGGAATTATGAATTTTTATTGCAAGACTCTGGGTTCCGTTAGAATCCTCTGGAGAATGTTGATGTTTTTGTTTTTTTGTTTTAGCGGGCAGTCAACCTGATTAGATTCAGCTCCCAAGTTCTGTTTTGCCTTCTACGAGTGATAGTTCTAATGCCAATTCAGTTTTAAAAGACTTTGCTCTGCGGCTTTGGGTCTGTCCATTTGTGTGTAGCTCAGAGATGAGTGTGGGACTTGTGCTGATTCATACGCAGAATTAGGAGATCCTTTTCTAGCTCTCTCCTCTCTGAGATTATTCCTATACTAACTGGCTCTCAGGGACCCTGTTTCTGGGCTGGTGGCCAGAATGCTTTATCTCCTGTACTGCTGCAACTGTTACAGCTTCACAACTGGGGCTGCCCTCAGGTCAATGCTGTTCAGAACAGTAGGAAAGAAGAATAAACAAACAGGAAACTAATTCCTATATGAATTGCTTCTTCTGGTTTTGATTTCCCTCCCCAGTCTGTCTGCTTTTGTTTCTTTTTCAGAGACCTCAGGTAATTGCTTTTTGTATTTTGTCCAGAATGTTTAGTTGTAATCAGAGAGAGGACATAGCGGGCTGAGTCCATCGTGAACAGCAGCGGAAGTCTCAGTTCTCTTATGTTTTTGTTTATCAGACGTATCTTTTTCTTTCTACTTCATTCAAGAAGGATACTTTTGCCAGGTGTAGAATTTTCAGCACTTATGTTATTTTCTTTCAGCACTTTGAAGTTATTATTCCATTGCTTCTGGCTGAGCTATGTGTCTTATTCTTGTTCCTTTGAAGGTAAAATGTTATTTTTTCCCTGGCTATTTAAAAGATGTTCTTTTTGTCTTTTGTTTTTAGCAGTTTTACTGTGCAATGCTTAGGTGTATTTTTCTTCATGTTTTTCCTGTTTGGGCTTCACAAGGATTCTTGCATCATAATTGGACAATTCTCAGCCATTATGACTCTTTTAAAAACTTGTATTTATTGAAATATACATACAGTGAAGTGCACAAATCTCAAGTGTACAATTTGATGAATTTTTTAACATGTGAAAAATTTTACCACGGTAATCTTCATCTAGATCAAGATATAGAACATTTCTAATACACTCATGCCCTTTCCTAGTCAATAAATACCTCATCTACCTATACATAGAGGTAACTACTATTCTGCCTTTTAGCACTATGTTTTAGTTTTGCTTGTTCTTGAACTTCATATAAATGGAATCATAAACTATGTAGCCTTCTGTGTTTAGTCTATTTGATCATCATTAGAATCTGTGAGATTCATCCATATTGTTTGGTGTGGCAGTTGTTATGTTTTAATGCTTTGAATATTCTCTTGTTTGGATATACCATTATTTATCCATACTACAGTTAAGGGACATTTAGGTTGTGTCTAGTTTTTGGCTATTGTAAATTTTCTGTGAACATTGTTGTACACAAGTCTTTTGATGGACATGTGGACTAATTGCTCTTGAAAATATAGAGGAGTGAAATTATGAGGTTGTTGCATAGGCTTAGTTTTCAAGTCTACTAGATCATTTCCATTGGCCATTATTTCCTCGAACATTGATTCATGTTAAACCTCTTTACATCTATATGCCTTTTAACCTCTCTTCTATATTTTCCATCTTTTTGTCTATATTTTCTTCAAATCTGTCTTTAGTTCACTCATTTTTTCTCCAAATGGATCTTATCTGTGAGCCCATCCATTGGATTTTTAATTTGGGTCAATGTTTTTTCAGTTTATTGTTTCCATTTGGCTATTCTTCATTGTTTCCAGTTCTCTGGTAATTCTAAATATTGTCTTTTAAATCTTTCAACAGATCAATTCACATAGTTGAATTTATGGTAGACCTGTTTCTATTGTCCATTTTGTTTTTTATCATATTTCCTTGTGCATTTTTATTTAAGTGCTGGACGTTGTATGTAAAAGATTGTGAAATAATATAAAGCTTAAGATAATGCCATTTCCCTTATGAGAGGTAGGCAGCTAGTGGTACTAACAATTATGAATCACTTTAATCCAGTTATAGGAATTGAGATTCTATAAAGTTATGAAGGTAGGATTATTTAGAATTCCTTCCTTTCCCGAGGGTGTGGCCCTTTGGGGACTCAACTCAAAGTGCAGGATGTTTACCAGGGCTCCTTTTGCTTGGTGGTTCCTGGATTCTTTGCCACTTTCTCCTGGGGCTCTCAAACACTGCTCAGCTTCTCACTGTCACATCTACTTCTTTTGGCACATATTGCTAGAGAACTGTTCCAGATGCTGCATTTCATTCTCCATGTGTCCTTATCCTGGTCCTTTTCTTTGTGGTTCTTTTTTGTTTTGTTAGTTCTCCAGTGCCTTCCAGGAGGTAGATATATTTTATTTTTATGCAGTTTTTCTAATTCTCGATAGCAGAGTTGGTTCACATTACCTAATTTGCCACGATTGGAAGCAGAATTATGACAATAATTATTTTTTAAATGTCTAAACAAAATTATCTCCATTTATATTAAAATTTTTATGTATGAGTCATCAATTTTCAATTAACCCCTGCTCAGGAGCATTAAAACTAATTCAAGGGAGTTGAGAATTAAGTGATGTGATTCACGTGTATGTTGCTCTTAAATAAACCATTTTAGAAGATTGCAGCTGGTTCAGAAAAGATTGATTGATCTGTTAAATGTGTGCTGTTTTGTGTAGAGAGGGCTTCAAATTTTTATTGATTCCCCCCCCCTTTAAAAAATCTGTAGATGGGTGCCGTGGCTTATACCTGTAATCCCTGCACTTTCGGAGGCTGAGGCAGGAAGATCACGTGAGGCCAGCAGTTAAGAGACCAGCCTGGGCAACACAGCCAGACCCCATCTGTATAAAAAATTGAAAAAATCAGCCAGGCACATTCCTGTAGTCCCAGCTATTTGGGAGGCTGAGGCAAGAGGATTGATGTAGCCCAGGAGTTTGAGGTTGCAGTGAGCTATGATGATGCTACTGCACCCTAGCCTGGGCAACAGAGGGAGACCCTGTCTCAAAAAAAAAGAATCTGTAACTAGGTCACGAGTTAATATCCACCTAGAGACCCATATATTGCTGTTTGTTCATGTATGGCAGCACATGACTCGGGGCTTTGGTACTGCCTTGTGTTATCTGAAAGGCTGAGGCATTTGCACACAGCAGATGTGCACATATCTGTTGAGTGAGTGATGAGTGGTTACCATGAGCTAATAAAATATCAATTCTGGATACTAAATAATCAGGAGATGGAAGGGTTAGTTTCAGAATAGTCAGTTTCCTAACCGTATATTTTCTGTGTATGCATTTTTTAAAAGATCTCTGCACTTGTCCTAAGAGCCCAGGCATCCGAGATCTTACTTGAAGAGTTACAACAAGGGTTTTCCCAGGCAAAGAGGGATGTTCAGGAACAGATGGTAAGTTAACATTTTAAATAAATTATTAGTGTGTTTATATATATTCCTTTTTGTTCTATCTTGATATCATCTTTGATATGACTTTATCACCCTGTGCAAAGTGTGGTTACTGTTATGTTCTCCAGAGCCTGTAGAATATTAGTAATGGACAAAATATTGTAAAGACATTATTCCTTTTATAAACCTACCTCCTAACCAAAAAAAAGCTTTTTTCATCTTTAACTTCATTTATTTTTCTCGTTTGGTAAGCCTAAACAGAATAAACTATGGACCAGCATTTAATTTTCAGTTTCAAATATGAACTAAAAAATTGAAATCTCTGAGAGCCCTATCTGGTACAGCCTTTAAACAGTCATTGTGCTTTTCCTGGACAGCTAATTTACTTAGAATAACCTCATTAATTTCATAGGGGTTATGAAAAAAACATGTGACTGTTGTGGTGCTAGGGAACTTCCAGAAGGCCATCAATTCTGAGAGGGATGGGGACAGAGAGCATCTTGAGCAAGAGCTGGCCGGAACCTTTGCAGAACAGTTACACGGGCATGGGCCACCCTCCTCACCAGTCTGCCTGTGTTTGCCTTGTTCTTCCTTTTTCTCAAAGTTGGAACTCTACACTGATGGCCTTGTGTAAATTATAGCAGAGTTGGTCCTGCTGGGATGATCCTACAAAGCTGCCTCTTACCCAGCTCTTTCTGGGATGACAGTTAAAAAACAAACAAACAAACAAACAAACAAAAAATGCCTCGGGTAGAATGGTGATGGCTCATTTTTGTTGAGTGTTGGGTCAGTTTCTGAATGGCCTTTGAGCTGATCCCTGAATCCTAGACTTGGTCTGTTGGGAAGCCTCCTGTCCTAATCATTGACCAGAAACTTTCATATCTTTTCTCTAGAGAATACAAAATAATAACATTGGCCTAAAAGTCACTGTTAGAGACTGAAAAAGTTTCATAGTGTTGAGCCTTCTATACTTTGTCCCCTTGAATCTTTTCCCTTCTTTTAAAAACCCATTTGCCTTTGCAAACACTTCAAGTTGATTCCACCTAGAATGAATGTGTGCGAGTGTCATTGGAGAATGGTTGAAATTAAGGCTGAGGTCCTATGAACCCTAATACTTTACCATTTTGTTGAAATTACTATGAATGGCTTTTATGCTCAGTAAAAGAAACTCAATTTCTTAGGCCCCTTCAGAGAAGAATGTTTATTGTAGGGGTTGGGATCTTAATATTTTCCTCTAACTTTTTATTTTGAAAAATTTCAAATTTACAGAGAATTAGGAATCAACACTTGTAAGACCTTCACTTAGATTCACCAGTTTCCAATATTTTGCCACATAAGTGCATACTTGCACTTGCTCTTGCTCTCTGTCTCTCTCTCTTTCTGTATAGATGTAAGTGTATTATTTTTATGTATGTATGTATGTTTTGGTTTGTGGTTTTGCTGGACTATTTGGAAGTAAGTTGTAGACATCATGGCACTCATAAATATTTTAGTATGTATTTCCTAGGAACAAAGAAGTTGTTTTACATGACTACAGTACCATTATCACATCCTTAAAATTTAACCAGTTGTCCCCAAAAGTCCTTGATTTTTATTGGTAGTTTTTTATTTTTTATTCTTATTTTTTGATACAGGAATGAATCAAGGATCACATATTGCATCTTGTTGTCATGTTACTTTAGTCTTTAGTCTAGAACAGTCCCCCACTTTTTTTTTTTGCTTTTATGACATTAATATTTTTGAAGAGTGCAGGCGAGTTCCCTTATAGAATGTTTTAGGCTAGTTGTCTTGTAGAGTGCATTTGTCTGATTATTTCCTTATGATTCGATTTGGGTTAGACATTTTGGCCAGAATACTACAAAGATGAAATGATTCAATGGGAGTTTTATAACATCGTGTAGCACATTAATGATGGGTGGTTCCATTATTGGTGATGATAAGTTTGAGCACTTGGTTAAGGTGGGGACAAAATAGTTTCAGAATGACATCAATATTGCTACCAACAGCAAACCTGCTAAGTTCAACATTACTTTTTAGTTCTTTCTGCTATATCCACATGTAAGGGTTTACAATTTGGGTACTGTATTCAAAAGTTACTTGAATTGATTTTTCTCTCTGTGGTTGTATTATCAACTTGATATATAGTTAGCTCCATTTGTTTCTGTTTGTATTACATTTTCAGATTTGCTGGGGTTTTTTTGAGTTACATCTTTTGACTATGCAACATGGTTCATAAATCAAAAGTATAAAAATATATAAATACTCAGATCCACTCCCAATCCCTATCACCCCATTTCCACCCATTCCCATACATGCTCATTTTATTTTTGGCCTATCCTTCTGTTTTTCTCTTTGTAAAAATAAGCAAATATACATACATACATGTTCTTCTTTCATATCTAGAAGGTAGTGGGATGCTAATATTTTGTTGTAGTTGGGTAGTTGGGTTGAAAGTGATCGTAAAGCACAACTGATTCTAGTCTGAAGAAAATAAGAGCCAGTGGAGTTTAACCAAAGTTTATGCTTGACTTTGACTGCCTGCCTGCAGCCTGTTTGTCCTTCAGGATACAGCTCAGCCATCACCTCCTTTGGGAAATCTTCTTTAACCCTCTGCCTGATTTCTTCCCTCTAATTAGGTACCCCTTTGTCCTTTTATCACTGCGATAGCCATTCTCTGCCGCAGTGCTTTATGGTACTGTAGGGGTAGCTGTTGGTTACTGTCTTTGTCCTCTCCTGAACCATCAGCTTCTCCAGGTCAAAGTCTGTCTGTCTTTTATCTCTGTATTTCCCATGGGCAGCAAAACACCTAGCACAGAGCAGTAGCTGCAAAATAAGTGATGGATGAATAAGTAATCTACATTTATATGACTTAGTATTAAAATTTAGCAGAAATAAAATACTTTTGTGGAACTTTATTTTATACTCAAATTAGCTGTAATAATTTTTATATTGATACAAATTAGTATGAAATACCTAAAATTGTTTTACACATCAGCAAACAGAAGAAGTAAGCACATGCCCCATTGTTAAGAACAAGCTTCTTGAGTGCTCTGTGTTTCCTGATCATGGATCCTCTTGATGACTTCCAGTATTTGGGACTGCTGGGCCATTCACAGTGGTCCTGAGCTTGGACAGATGTATATGTAATGGAAACTGCTTTTTCTTTCTCTATCCTTCCTGTTGAATGCATGTCATAAGGAAATAGGAGTTGTGTGGGAGTACATGCTCTATCTGATATAGGTCTTGATTGTATCAGCCACTTCCATTGAGCTAGAGATCCTGGTCCTTCTGTAGTACAGGGATATGGAGAAAGGGATTCATTATTTTTAACCTCTTGGTAGAAAGAGTGGACAATGAGCTCAGATAGTTGCTTCATTGCCTGTGCCTCTGTTAAGTATGTGTAAAGGCTGCAAGTCAAAAAGTCTCTGATCTGCTTTTTGTAAGTCTAGCAGAACTTTATTAAATACCCCTCTACCCTTAGCCCTTGTTTAGTTTGGCTTTGTTTTTCTCTGGTGTAGCCACCACCAGACTGGATTTACCTTTCTGGCTGTGATTAGTATCTATTTCTATTTTAGGCAGTGCTGATGCAGTCACGGGAACAGGTTTCAGAAGAGCTGGTGAGGTTACAGAAAGATAATGACAGTCTCCAGGGAAAGCATAGCTTACATGTGTCACTACAGCAAGCAGAAGACTTCATCCTGCCGGACACAATAGAGGTAACTTATTTTCTACATGATCAAAAATGTAAACAAGTACATTTTCTGAAATGGCTATAAGTTCTTTTTTTAAATAGCTTTATTAAGATACAATTTACATAACAAACAATTCAACCTTTTAAAGTGTACAATTCAGTGGTTTTTACTATATTCACAGATATGTGCAACCATCAATCATCATGGTCATTTTTATTGCCTCAAAAAGAAACCCCTTATCCTTTAGCTCTCAACCCTATTCCCCCTCCCTCCCAGCCTTAAGTAACTACTAATCTACTTTTTGTCTTTATAGATTTCCCTATTCTGGACTTTCATATGAATGGAATTTTACAATATGTGGTCTTTTGTGTCTGGCTTCTTTCACTTAGCATAATGTTTTCAGCATCTATAAATTATTCTTATGGGATCAGATTGAGAATGTGCCAGACATTAAATGTTGAAGAAGTCACCAAGCTGGCCCCTTGTGATGTTTGTTTTTGTATCTAGCACCTAAAAGGTTATAGCATACCCACCATCTTTCTGTCCATAAAGATGACACATTTGGTCACTTACATTCTTCTGTGGTTGAGTGAATATGGGTTACAAAACTGGTGTCCCAGAGACGTTCATAACTATCTCTTTAACTTTATCCAACCTTTATACCCATATGTTTCTAAACCTTTCAACGTATAAAAAATGTCATCTTAGGCTAAACCTACATAAAACCTATAAACAGTATAGGCAAAGATGAGATTTCTTAGAACAATTTTCAAAACTAAATAGAAAAATGTTACTTGTAAGTTTCTTTTACTTTTTAAAAAAGAAATTATAATTTTTAAAAAATATTTTAAAATCAAACATTAAATACAGAAATTTATTATTTTGTAAGTAAAAGTTTCCTCTGATGCTATACTGTAGATTCAACCTCTACAAAGACTCAATTGCCTATCTTGGCATTAGCTCCTGCTCTCTCTACCTTCCCCCAACTTGTAGTTGTCTCAGCTCAGGTTACTGGTACTCTTGGGAGAGCCCTTTGTCCTCCGAACTGGTGAATGCTTTCATTAAAAGAAGGTGTTGGGAACCTATCTACTTTCGCTATCAGATTAAAAATCACTGTTCTACCACCTTCCACCTCTGTCAGACTTTTCTCTCTTGGCAGGAAAGAATCTTCTCTTCCATGTTTTTTAGAGACTTTTTATTCCTAGATTTAAAAAAAATTTCAGGAATCCTTAATGGATGTAGTTAGTCTGGCCTGTAAGTCTTGATTCTTGGACCTACCTCGGTAATAAACCTTATGAAATTTTTCTTGTGTTACAGTTTTTTTAACTGTTGTCCTTTATATACATTTATTAATTATCTGAGAATCCAGTTTTTAGAATTGCCTTAGGATATAATTGGGAGGATTTCTAAAAGATGACAGAACTAAAATTTAGGGAAAAACATAAAATAAGATATAAGCTGAATTTATTATAGAAAAACAGCTGCTCACCTTAGAAAACCATTCTCTGCCACTGCTTTCCTCTGGCCTAACGTAGTTCTCTGCTTGTGGTAGATGTTAGGAAGTGTTTGAATAAGTGAGTGAGTGAGTAACTTTTATCCTCTTAGCATTCACACTTGCTTCTGAGTTTCAGTCTTTTTGTCTTCATTCCCTAACTGCTCCCAAGTTTATGCAAGTGATAGTAGAGGCTCCTAAGCTATTATTTCTAGTGAATCTCATACTGTAAGTCACTTAACCTTTTTATTTTTCTGCTTGTGAAACAGTTTTGAGAGAAAAATATGTGGTTCACAACACACATTTTGGCTGGAAATGTCTTATTTCTGTAACATGCTGAATGTTAACCTGATGTGGCATCTGCCCTTGAAAGCCCTAAGTGGGTTAAAGTTCAGAGTCTTAATTTTTTAACATTAACATGTTTAATTCAAAACAACATCTAAACTTCTGGTTGTAGAAAATATTTAGCTTCTTTTCTTTGTTTCCTTTCACTCTCACAAACCTAGTAATTATTTGTCTCTTGAATCCAAGACATTGCGGGAGTTGGTATTAAAGTACCGTGAGGACATCATCAGTGTGCGGACAGCAGCAGACCACATGGAGGAAAAGCTGAAGGCGGAGATACTTTTCCTAAAAGAGCAGATTCAAGCAGAACAGTGTTTAAAAGAAAACCTTGAAGAAACTCTGCAGCTAGAAATAGAAAACTGCAAGGAGGAAATAGGTGAAGATAAAAGTGATAATAGTTTGGAATTAGAGACACTAAATAAAACTTTTCTGATTGTAAGAAGTAGTAAGTGGCCATGGAATGTGGAAAACAGAAAAGTATAGGAAAGAATTTAGTAAGGACTCAGTCCATTTTTCCAGACATTTTGATGTATCCAGTAATTGGGAGTAAAAACAAACAAACAAACAAACAAAAACTCCAAAAACCTCATTGCCTTTTTAGGAGCTCTGTGGCCTCTCTTTGGCAATTACTCACAGATAGGAAACTCAATACTTGAACCAAGACCCCAGGGAACATGATTTGATGGGTGGTATTTCCCTGCAGAGCTTGGATGTGTTAACAGCTGGGAATATCTTTTCCCCCTGCCAGAGTGAGATATGGATACTCGATCTGGAGGTAGTGTGTGACCAGTGTGTGTGTGTGTGTCTGCCTTTACCTGAGCTTGACTATGATGCTCATTGGCTGGGGGCAATTTTGAGAAAGTCCTCCCTACCCCCTGCCCATGTTCAGTATATATTTGAATCCTTTGGGGTTTTTGAAGGAAAAAATTGTAATGCAAAGTAATAAATGAATGCTAATATTTCTTTTTTTTTTCCTTCTAGCTTCCATTTCTAGCCTAAAAGCTGAATTAGAAAGAATAAAAGTGGAAAAAGGACAGGTGAGTCATGAGTTTCAACTTAATTCTTTCAGCAGCCTGTGGTCATTTATTGACTGTGCTAGACCCAAGGGATAAAAGGTAGTTAAGGCGTGGTCCCTGCCTTCAAGGAACTTCCATCTAGTGGGAAGAACACAGGGGGATAAGAATGTGGTAGTGATGGAGAACATTTATTGAGAATCTGCTGTGTGTCAGGCCATGTGTTAACTGGAGGAGGGATAGAAAAGGCTGTAGCCTGGAGTTTCCAGTGTAGTGGGAGGACAGGCAAGGCATGACATGATGTATGCTTAAACCTACAGTAGAAATATATACAAACACTTTTACAAATGCAGATGTTTTCTAGCTGGCTTAGTTGTCTTTTCTTAGACAACATTGGACCTTTGGTAATGACCGCATTCAATTCCCTGACCTCATTGTTCCTTGACTCCAAGCCCTTGCCTCCACTCTGCCCTCCCTTCCCACACTCTGGGCTGCACCCTGCCCCACTCTGACATCTCACTCCAGCTTTACATTTCTTGACCACAATCTGCCATCCTTCCAGCTCTTAATCCTCATTCAGACCTTCAATTCCCTGAACTCTTCTTTTCCTCCTGGTCTTAGCAGCTTCGCGATGGCCTGCTTTCCTTCCCTTAGGCTGCCTCTTGTGGGGTTGCCTCTTCACCTCGCCTCCCACCACACTTCTCCTTTTGCTTCCTTCCCTCGACTACTGCCCACCTGGTCTAGTCCTGCTGATGCCACCAGAATTGGTGACTTACGCTGTCAAATCAGCCTCCAGTGCTCCTCAGGCAGCCCTTCGTTTGTCCTGAGTGGTGACTTCAGAGTCACCTTACCTCAGTCCTCCCTCTCAGTCGTCAGGCAGGGTCACCTTCAGCTTCTGGGCTCCTCAGCCACATGTTCTCCTACCTTTATTCCCAGCCTTCTCTTTCTCTTTTTTCTTCACAAAAAAACGATGACCTGCTCTGACCGCAGTGTGTCACAGGTGCTATGACTGAGTCCCTCCCACCTTTTCCAGGTGTCCCCTCAGTCATACCCTCGTGGTCCTGGACCTCGAACTTATACCTCTTGATCAGTGTTTTCTTTATGCATGAACATGCTCAGGTGTCTCCCATTCAGAAAGAATAAGTTTCTCTTTGGATTGCACTTCTCTTTCAAGCTACCGACCTTCCTTCTTCCCTTTATTGCCAGGGTCTTGGAAGAGTAGTCTTCATTGCCTGACCTCCCAGTCACACCTCAACATGCTGCAGTCTGCCTCCTGCCTCTACTCTGCTACTGAGATTGCACCAGTAGGAATTAACAGGGCTCTAAACGCATCTCATCCTTTCCATTCCTGCTGCCACTGTTTGGGTTCAGACTTCACTTCTCACCTGGCTTATTTTAATAGCCTAACTCACTTCCCTGCCCCCAAAATTTATCCCCTTCTAATTCATCTCCATACTGAAATTAAGGTGATCTTTAAAAATTAGATAAACTTGGCTCTCCCAGTCTGGTTGAAAACCCTGTAGTGGTTCCCTTTATCTACAGGATCAGGTCTCTATTCCTTGGCCCAGCTGGAGCTCTCCTGCCTTACACTGCCTCTCCAGCCATGGCTCCAGGGCCCAGCACTCTGTGCTATAGGCAAGCAGAACTCACCACTGTTCCTGAATGCATTTTTTATGCATGCCATCCATTCCCTCTTTTTAGAGTCTCTCTCTCCACTTTCCTCTTACCACTTTTTTCCTTCCCCTGTAAAATTTTTCATCTTTTAAGAGTCAAATGTCATCTTTCTTAGGAAGTTCTTTATAACTTCTCTGGCAGAATTAAATGCTTCTTCCTCCATGTCTACATGCCATGATTATTTACATGTCTGTCTCTCCCGATTTCTCCATCTGGAGGCCTTAGAATATAGTAGGTGCCTCGTAAATGGTTAATGAAAGAATAGGTCTAGAAGAATAAATAGGGGGTCCACAGAGATCAAGGGGTAAGAAGAATGTTCCAAGTGTAGCCAAGGTCCATGGCCTAGGAGGACCTGAGAGTTTGGGCATAATTCTCCAGGCTGCAGGCTCTTCTTAGGCAGTGTGCTATGGCCTACAGAGAGTTTCTATGAGTTTCAGTTTTTTCATTTTTAATTCCACAGTTGGAGTCCACATTACAAGAGAAGTCTCAACAGCTTGAGAGTCTACAGGAGATAAAGATTACTTTGGAAGAACAGTTAAAGAAAGAAACTGCTGCTAAGGTGATTTTTTTTTTTTTGGTCATTTAATTAAAAGTAGGGCTAAGAATGTAGGATCACATTTTATTTGTTTAAAATAAAAACACATTGCTGCTTTGAAGTGTCACCTTTTGAAAAGTTGGCAAGATTGTCAGCTTCCAAAAAAAAAAATTTAATGAGTTGATATATTAGAATTGAGTTAAATCCTCACTCTGGTAGCCCCAGAAGCTGGTGTCATAGGCCTTCCTAGCTTTAGACAGGGCCAATGACCACACTTGGGCACTGCCCAGTTAGAAGCATTGCTCTGAATATGTCATTCCATTTGACTGATTAGTTCAGTTAAAATAAAAGTGCATGTGGCTAGTTGTGGGGTAAGTTTCCCAGAAACGTCTTAGTGAGCTGTGTGTTCAGAACTTAAAGTGCAGAAACACTGTGTTGGTGTTGTTCAAATAGCCCCTTGTTTTTAGAAATGCTCCCACGTATCCTGCTGAAGTGGTTTTCTGTAAGGAAGATTAGAGTTAGCTGGGGCTTCCTGGAGCATATTCACTGAGAATTTTCCTGGTGGATGCTTGACTGTTGTGGTTGTCAGAGAAAATCCCCAAAGTTTCCATCGCTGTTGCTGTGACAGCTACTGATCTTAGCAGCTGTGTTTTGATGATTAATCACTGCCACCAACTGCTGAAGGTGGGGGGCAGCACTTTAATCCATTTCTTCTGGCATTCCTACTCAGTTCATTTTAAAACCTAGAGCAACTAGCCTAGCCAGCTTGCACCCTTGCCCTACAGATAAAGAGAGCGATAGGATATAGGAGTATGATGGATTCCCACACCTTTCTGCCCCAGTAGTAGGTAACTACACATTCCTAGACTTCCTAAGTAATTCTCACCTTTAGCTCTTTGGCATTAATCCTCATTCAAAACTTGTATTTTTTAGGCTACCGTTGAACAACTAATGTTTGAAGAGAAGAACAAAGCTCAGAGATTACAGACAGAATTAGATGTCAGTGAACAAGTCCAGAGAGATTTTGTAAAGCTTTCACAGACCCTTCAGGTGAGGCACTTGGGGAACCATTGCAGAGAGCATTGAGGCAGTTTTGGAGGAGAGAACCTTGCCAACCCTGACTTGACCAGCGGCGGTAGCTAGAGGTTTACACTGTGGCTGCCCCTACCTCCACTCCACACGTCTGCCTTGTCATTCAAGCCAGGAACCTGGCGTGTTCTTCAGACTCAGCCCCCCTTTTCTTTTCCTCTGTACCTTGCCAATTTTGCCTCCTTAAGAGTAGTAAAATATAAACCACTTAGCACACCATATAATACTCTTTCCAAGCAGGCCTACCCTTACATTTTGCTCATCTTTCTGCCTTATGTTTTATGTTCTAATGTTTTTTAACTACTTGTGGTTCCTTGCCCACAGCATGGTGTTCCCTCTACTAAGCATCCTTGTCTCATCCCCTCCTGACTTTCTTTCTTTCAAGGCCCAGCTTAGGTTTGTCCTCTCCATGGACCCTTCTCTAGGTCCCTGAGCTGGGCTAAAGTGCCTCCCTCCCTGTGCCATGCTCCCTTGGCACTCTATGAATGTCTGTGGTGACATTTAGTATATTGTGCTAAAACTCTCTGTAAGCATCTTTTTTCCCCACTGTACTGTGGATCCTTAGGGGTCAAGAGTCAGGTCTCATTTGTCTCCATAATCCCAGCACTTTACATTTTGCAATCCTAGTCTATTACACAGCAGTTTTTGGGAATTATATTTTGAATTTAATCATTCTTGTTGCCTTCCTTCTTTGAAGTGACTGCTTTGCTAGGGAGTTAATCTGCTGCATCTCAGCTAAACCAAAGTAAAGTTCAGAAAATCTAGGCAGGGAGCCACCTGCACTTACCTCACCATTGTTTCTCCAGGTGCAGTTAGAGCGGATCCGGCAGGCAGACTCCTTGGAGAGAATCCGGGCAATTCTGAATGATACCAAACTGACAGACATTAACCAGCTCCCTGAGACATGACACCCTGACAGCAGGATTCTAGCCTGCGCTTTGGGTTTTTAACTCATCTTTAGAGCAACATTAATTATTATTTAACTCTTAACTGAAGAAACAGAAGTCACAACAAAAGGAAGACTGGAGAAATGCTTACTTCTAGTGGGAGAAGACTGCAGCACAAGAACAGCAATAGCCAGGGGGATTCGCAGCAGAGACCTTTCAAACGGGAACACTAATACTAGAGACTCCAGACTTGATTCCAACAGGTGTGGGATCAATTTGGTGATGGAAAAAGTGCTGTTTCCTTGCCTGCTTTCTCCAACGTAGATTTTTGGAACGCATTTCCCTACCCTAGAGCAACATCCCAATAGTGTTTGGAATTACATTTTCTGTTCATAGATATTGGAAGAAAATTTTCTTTTTCTGTTGTCTAGAGCTCATCAGTAACAGTATTCAGCTAGCAGACAGAGGTAAAGTATGCTGTATGAATATTTTATATTAAAATATGAAGTTATGAGAGCAGGCCATTGGCTACTGACTGTATTTCCCTTGCAAAGTGCATTTTTTTTTCCTTTTACCATTTTATTTTGCATTGAGGACCTTAAATGCTACTGAAACTTACCTGAGAACCATAGGACTGTGGCAAACAAAACCAATTCAAGAACTGAATTAATTATGAAGATTTGAAAACTTGGCTGAGGCTGTATATATTGGAAGTTGAAGTTAAAGGAAAAGCACAAGAAACTGTTTGGAAGCACTTTTCTGCATACCTAGATGATCTTCGTGGACCCACAGGTACCAGGGTAAAGCTGAACTGGCACCATCTACTCTTTTGAAGTGTTTTAGTTTAGTTATTGGATCAGTGGAAAAAAATATTAATAAAACAAGCTTTGCCTGACAACCTCTAGTATACATTTATAAACCTGCTTATTTTCAACTTGGATCAATGGGCTTGAGTACTATTTGTTCCAAATGTATCAAATATGAAAATGGTGGTAAGTAGGTTGACAGATACTTTGTATTTTTCTTTCATAATTTAGACCTGGAATGGAATGTGACAATGCTTATGGTAAAGTTGGGGGAAAAACCAGTTAGTATATTGGTCATTTTGGAAGTCTGCTTTGTCATTTTATAAGAGGTTATGTTCCTTTCCTATGTGAGAAACTTTCAGTGTAACAGGTCTTTGCCATAGCTTTATGAGTGTTGCAGACAGCACAAAGAATGGATTTATATCCACTGTTTAACTGCTGCAGTACTGTCCCAGGCATAGTCAGTGGAATGCTATACTGTTTATAATAATTCATCATCCAGATAGTTCAAAAGCAAAATTGTTTTCAAATATTTTTTGTGATTGGTTGAGTAACAGCATGTTATCTGAAGGAAACTTAGGGGAATTAGTGAACTGAGTAGATTGTTTGGTTCACTTAAAGCCACCATCACCTTATAGTTTAAAGTGAATTGTCTTTGTTATAAATGATGTCATTATGGACTTGCCCTAAAGATCTTTACTTCTGTCTTCCATAGGACAAATGGTAAGGACTACATACCTTATCTCTTGGGTTATTTTTGAAGTCTTGCATTCGTGATTATGAATTTAAAAGTAAATACTAATTATGGGAATAGTGCTAAAGGCTTGTCACGCATGAAACGTAATTCTAATTGGTTTAAAGTCCCTTTGTATAAAGTGCTGTGTGGTTTGAAGGAAACATGTCCTCATTGAGTTTCAGGGAATTTTACTAATTACAAAATGCAATCAATTTAAACTATATAGGTTTGAGAACAGTCCCTTGGATAGGCCCCAAGCTAATTTCAAATTATTAAAGTTAGCACTGTACATCAGAATGAGTAATTCATAATCTCTCCAAACCTACTGAACTATAGCTTCCAGTGAAGTGTTCTGCTGAGACTGAGCACCTTACAGATATTTTTCTCCAGAAGATGGTACTGGGGCAGTAAAATCATCATGATTAGGGAACTGTTAGTGGTCCCTACTGTGGCAGATACAAACTTCTGGAATCCACTTTATTGAGGAAAATATAGAAAAGCCCAAACTGAGACTCTAGATTTTGCTAACAATCTGTTTCTGGTATGAAACAAACCGTGACACTATCTAGGCAGGAAACAACTCTTTTAAGTTGAATTTTCTGCATAAATGGGAACTAATGTAGAAGTGGGATTTAGCCCTTCTAGACAAAAGATGAGTTGGGTTTCACGAGTGTTCCTGTGCTTATGCTCAGTGTGTACACACATGTTCTCACGCATGTCTAACCTGATTTACCTCTTACCTGTAACGTACCTTACCATGTGGCTTTCAATTGGGAGTCACTCAGCCATTTCTAGGCAGGTACAGTACTACCTTTCAGAATTCATATTGGTAGGTATAAAAAGATGACTGAAGCTGAGGACAAAACCACATACTACATACCAAGCTATTCTTTCTTTCTTTGAGGTGCCAAACTCGCACATTCTATCCACTCAGTAACAAGTTGTACTGGGACATAGACAACAGCCAGACTCAGCTCTGAAAGGTAATACTGCCTGTGAAGAAGTGAGCCAGCAGTGGCCTTTGCAATTGTGGATTTAGAGTTCTGCTCTCAGGTGTAACCATTTGTTAACTGTACTGAAGGTGTGTCCTTAAGAAGAAAGTGTTCAAATTAAAAAAGCTGCTGTCGAGTGTATTGTGTGGTCTTTTCCTTTGAATTCCAGGGTTTTGTCCTCCTTCAGAGTCATAGTTCTGGCACTGCTACTTTAAAACACAGCTCTTACTCTTGCTCATATATGGAGAAAACTCAGTAGGGTTCATGGAGATTTGGCAGTGTGCAGTTGAAAGTCTGTATCAGATTAAAAAAAAAAATCCTGAGCCCTTGCTAAATACAATCATAAACTAGAGTTATACAGCACATTCCAATTTTTAAATAAACGTATTTATTCAGTAATTATAAAACAAAATATTAAAAAAGATGAACCACATCAAAGGTCTTCTGAAATGCCTCTTTATAAATTAGATGATAATGCTTCTGTTTGTTTTACAGTATGGGGCTTAAGCCTTCAGTGGTATTAACTTCAGTTGTGAATCTGCTCCTGCTGGTGTCAGAAGTTTACATGATTTCGGATATCATTGATTTGCTTCACCATTTCCCTTATGTGTTCACCCCTGTAAAATCATAAAGTTGTTCACATTTGGAAATACAGTGAATACGCCATTTGTATGGATTCTTAAGAATTTAAACTAGTGCTGTTGACATATCTAAGAACTGGTTTGCTAAAATTAACAGTTCAAGGTTTCAGATGGACAGCAGTAATACTCACTATTTAAGGTGACAAACACTGGTGCAAGTACTGGAAATATTTTTGAACACATTCACTGTGATGTACCTTTGACCATATAACAAACCATGTTTCAGGAAGGTCATCATTTTTGATCCTTCCATCATACTCATTTCTTAAATCCCTATCTATCACGTGACTCTCGTCCCAGTAATTATTTGAGTCGCAAATGCCAAGACTCAGGTTTCTACTAAGACAGGTTGATTTGGGCATACTGCAAAGGAAAAACTATCACAATAATAGCGGATTGTAAGTATTTACTTACTCCTCCTTCAGGATGGACTGAATGCACTTTCGCTGGTAAGCGCTGAGAGTAATGGTGGGTTTTTGAAGACTCAGCACTTTTTCCATCTTTCGCTGTTGATAGTCTTTTTTCATAGTAACCTTAAGTATCAAACAGAACATATAGACATTTTAGCTATGGTTTGCCACACATTTTCACAGTATCTATTTTAGTATGTTCTTTTTACATTTCATAAAATTTTCTGTAGAACAAGTGCTTAAAAATAACTACCGAATTTAGCCACCTTGCATCCATTCCTACCTGTTTGATGGCATTGCCCAAATGTCGAAGTTGATCAGGTATCAGCTGTAATTCTTTCTTCATGTCTCGTTCACTATCAGAGAGAACTGGGAGCTGAGAGTGGAAACTGTGAAGTACTTTTTTCATCCTTTAGAAAAGGTAAGCAAACATCTCAGCTTAAGACCTCTATTAATTAGGAGAAACACAATCATAAAGCAAGCTTGTAATTCATGACTCTGGTGTATGTGAAGGAGGCCCCTGTAGGAAGGGTTAGGGAAGAGCACCATGTCTTCTCTAATACACACTTCAGAGGAGGAGGGGAATCAATTCAATTCTGTAGGTATGTGAGCACCTGTTAAGGCCCATTTTCTTAATAATGTTGTTAGTACCTGAGTAGGGAACTAAATGTCATACAGCCCACTGACCTGTTCATGATATCTTCTTGTTTTTCCTTGGCTTCTTCATATTTGTCAGCTAAGCGTTCGGCCATTTCCCGTAGACTTTTCCTAATGGCATAAGAAACAAGACTCTTGGGGTCCACCTAGATGTTGAAGCCAACTGATGGGGCTCAGCCCTTTAGGGTAAAATGTAGTTCCAGTCTTACTGACCTATTGGTTTCTTCTCCTTGTTTTCACACTTACCTCTCCTCTCGACAATAACTGAGATCTTCTAGTTGTTTCTTTTTTTGGTCACATAATAATTTGACCCTTCAAGAACAAATAGAGTTTAATCAGAAGCCAGGTGTAGGCTGTTACACAACATCAGCTACCAGCCAGGGACTGATGGTTTGTGAACACAGGACTTCATACCTCCGCTGAATCTCTTCCTTTGCCAGGTCCTGTTTAAGAATGTACTGTTCTCTGAACACCTGGGTGGCTCTGCTGATGAGCTGAAGACATTCTTCAGGAGGAGGGGCTATATCCTTTTCAGATGATCTTAAAAACAAAGTTTCTACCATTATTTTCCTTAGCTGAGTAAAACAACTGAAAATAGACTCAAGTCGTAACTGCTTTTTTCTCCCTCTGTTCCCTATGCCCTGATTTGATATGCCCTGCGTTTCTCCCAACTCCACCACAGGAAGTAGTAGAGGACACAGCCGAGGACAGAAAGGACGCACAGCAATTATGCAGGAGAAGAAAACCCGGTCTTAAAACTTCTATGCCCAAGTTCCCATACTTCAAAAACGCTGGATTCGCAACACTACGTTGCAAAATGCTTCTAATATGCTTTTCAAAAGAATCTGGGGTTTCAGCCAGAATGCGGAGGGGAGACTCAGCCACTTCAACATCTTCTCGGGTACAAAGCAGGGGAGGAGATGCTGGATGGACTGTACTTCTGCAAAATAAACAGGTAAATCCATCCATCAAAGTCTACCATGGAATGATTTATCGTTAAGTATTATAGGAAAGCATAAACCACATTTATCCAGAACTTTGAGAACATAAGCTGTAAAATGTTACTTTTGTAAAAATGGAAGAATGCATGTTTTCTACCTTGAAAAGGGCACTGTGGGAGTTACACCCTATTCTACCAGTGCTGCCATTTGTCAAAGCGCCTTGCCTGCCACTTCAGACTCCTCTTGAAAAGATCAAGGCAGCAAAAAAATATAAACCCTTCAAAGACTTTCCACAAAGGACTTGAGAGCCAGTTTATAAGCCAGAACCGCAAACGTAAAAAAATCTTTCATTTCTTTTCTAGGTGTAGTTTAGATTTGATCAAAGCCAGTATTAAGATAACTATGTATGCCATATTTGGTTCTATTTAACTTGATTTCTAAAAATTACATCCATTCAAATGCAAACATTCAAAAACGCAATTCCAGAGTGAGCTTGAAAGCTCTCTCAAATTTTGGCAGCATTGGTAAGTGACTGACTTTGAAGGCAACAATTCAAATTGGGAAGAGTTAAACAGTAACATTACTTTATAGACAACTTGTATTTCAGGGAGTTGGGCAGAAACATGATTGAAGGTATCCAGATAATTAATGTTTAAGAGTTTTTTCCCCTTTGGGATTCACATTTTTATTCTGAAGTAATCTAGTGTGACTAGGTTTTATTTTACTCAAGGTAGTATGGGTTTTAAAAAAAATATGCTGAGACAACTAGCAAATAGGCAATTTTTTCCCCTGTGATTTTGTTTTTGTTTAATCTTGCTAGAGTTTTTAGTGTCTTTTAGTATAAATAACACAAAATTGATACTTGAATTATTTCTTTTCCCTTCCAAATAGCAGAACTTGTCAGTCTTCAAAGAGCATGGAAGATCCTCTAAGGACAGTAAAATAATGCCAGTATTCTGAACTACTGTTCAGTATCTAGAAGTGCATGCTTTGAAATGACCTCAAGAGACTGGAGGGCCTAGTGTTTGGAGGTCCTGGTGACTTTTGGTTTTGGTACTTCTTTTCTTGAATTTATATAACTCAGAATGACCTACCAGGGCTGTTAGAAAAGGAAAATGGTGATTATAGCTTAATATCCAAGTTCCTTAAGGGGAGCAAGGACTAGGAGTTCAGCTGTACACCACTTTTTTTCCAGAGTTTACATATTCTATGATGTCCCTCTGAAGTTGGCAGAGATGGAGAAATTACAGAGTGTGAGTATGGACTCTGGAGTCGGTCAGAACTGCGTCTCAGCTCTGTGACTTCACCATTTATTTAACCTCTCGAGCCCTGTTTCCTCTTCTATAAAATGGGGATCACAGTGCTTTCCTTACAGGGCTGCTGTGATGACTCCAGGAGGCAGTGCAGGCTTGCTTCTGAGCCTGGCATACAGAGCTTGATAATCATTAAATCTAATTCATATCAATAATGGAGTTTGGTATTTACTGAGGTCATCTTCCCAGCTGAAATTCTACAGAATCAATGAGAGCTGTGTGGAGAATACAAAACAAGACGTACAATAAAGGCCTTATGAGGCATTCGTAGGTACTGGTGATGCAGATCATTGTGGGCCCCAGAATGTCAGGGACAATCCAGAATCCTTGAATTGGAGCTGGCTGCCTGGAAAAACACACAGTCACAGTTAAATTACAAAGCAGCAAATGCAATGAAACTGAGAGCAAAGGATGCGACTGAGGTCTGTGGCCTTCTCAGGTTGCCTGGGACATGCTATCTATCAGTGCAATAACCTCAAAAGTGGTAACTTGGAAACCTGTAATGCAGCTCTGCACTTAACAGACTGGAGCCCATTTGACTAAATCACTCAGGAATCCAGACCATACAGTGGTGCTCACTGTAATCTCAGCAGTCACGTGTGAAGTCCATTCATTACGTGTCTCTCCCCAACTAGCACATAAGCCCTAGCTATCTTTGTGTGCCTTCCCAGTGTCCTACAAATTAAGTGCTCAGAAACTGTTAAATGAACAGAACTTCAGAGTAGAGTCTATCTCACCTTGAACATTCAATGAAGGCCAGTATCTGTATCATGGGACTTCATTTCATGTGTATAGCATGCATCTCCCTCGCAGTGTCCCTTCCTACTTCACTGAAGAAACTGAAACTGTGGCCCTCAGATGGGAACTATCTTGCTGCCAATACGCTCCCCTACTGGCCCTGGTGCCTGTCCCACCTCCGCACCCACAGCATGTTTCTGCCCCTGAATGTTGATGTCACCCCCCCTCCACCTTCTCAAGATTGCACCATTAACTATGTCATTTCAAAATCTCCCTATTGTCTGTTTCCCCTCATCTTACAAAGAAGCTCATGTCTCTTGTGTTCAAAACAGCCCCATTATAATGCCCGGCTCGCCTGCATCTCTTCTCTTTTTCCCTTTAGAACTAGTGGTCTTTAAACAGCAGTCGGCAGCACCAGCTCCCCTTCCATGTTTGCCATTCACCTTTTTTTTTGAGGGTGGGGGGATCTGGGCGATACTCAAATTCTAGTTTTCATTATTAGTGTAAAATCTATACACTATGCGTATATATACTATGTAACCAGTATTACCCTGGTCAAGAGTTAGGACACTGCAGTGGCCTTAGGCTTCCCATGTGACCCTCCTGATCACAGCCTTTCACTCGCCATAGAGTAATCACTATTCTGACTTTTATGACAGCATGTCCTTGCTTTGCTTTATAGTTTTCCTATCTATATATTCATTCCTAAGCAAGACTGTTTAATATTACCTGTTTTTGAAATTGATATAAATGGGATTTTATTATATATTTTCCCTGTTTACTTTTCAACCTGTTATAGTTTGCTATCCTCCCTCACTGCCACAAGTATTTCCCCTGAGGTCCTCTATACTGCCAAATCTAGACTATGTCTGTTTCTTAGTGTATACTGAGTGCCTCATGTCTGTGCATGCAGCGTCTAACAGAGTGCCTCGCAGATATTCAGTAATTGATGAACAGAATAAAGGGAGGTGTCTAGAACGACTTCCAGGTTTCAACTGGGGATAACTGGGTAGATGTGGTGCCCTTCAGAAAAATGGGACATTGAAAAAAGAGCAGATTGGGGAAGACAGAAGATGAGTCAATGGGGACATCGGAGTTTTATGTTCCTATAGGACATCCAAGTGGAGGAACCCAATAGACGGCTGGATATGCAGGTCTGGAGTTTGGAGTGGTCTGGGCGAGGACGATATGGCTGTAATTGTCAGCACTGTAGCCATGATCATGGCGAAGGTTACTCAGGAAAGGGCTGTGAGCAACACTTACTTATGAGCAGAGGAGCCCAGCCCAGAAAGGAAACTTGAGAAAAGGGCTGCCAGAGAAACTGGAGGAGAACCTGAAGGGAAGGATGTCAAGAATGCCATGGTGGAGAATGTTTCAAAGAGGAGGCGTGGGCAACAGCATCAAATAAGCTCAGCAATGCAGTGAAGGGCAGAGATAGTCTCTGCTCTCATGAAACATATACTCTAGTAGTGGTGACAGACATTAAACAAACACAGATTATAAATTGTAATATGCGCTACAAAGAAAAAGAGAATAGGAGAATCCTAAGTTAGATTGTGAGTCAAAGGCATTCTCTCTGAAGAAGTGACATTCAGGGTCAGAAAGAAGAGTAAGAGTTAGCCAAGAGAAGACAGCAAGCTGCAGGGGGGCGGGAAATACCTTTCAGACAGAGCAAACAGTATGTGGAATGGCCCTGGAGCAGGAGAAAGCTTTTGATGAACATCTGATGAACAGGATACTCTGAAGGGAGAAGGAGCATGTCTGCAACTTACTTTCAAATGACTCAGCAATGAATCGTGTATATGGGAGCGTAATGTGTATATATGTATCTGAATTACTGAAATGAACAATTGTTTTCTGTGTATACAAGGGAGAGAAGGTCCTTACCTGCATGGCAATGGCTTCGTACAAAGGATGTGTTCAACAAAGCACTTCTGTTCTGTAGCAAGTTCCTGTAAACTATCCTTATCTTCTTCATCTACAAAGGAACAACTTATATAAATTAATTGATGCTTAGACAAGTCTCCAAATTATAATGCTAATGATATTAGTTAAATGCGCTTAAGTTCTTATCTCAAAACACTGCTTCTCAAGGACTATGCCTTTCTGACACAGAAATATCCTTTACCCAGGGGTCTAGGTTTCTTCCCCAAGGAGGAAAGTAAGATTTTCCCTATTTTAAATGCAGAAATGTTTCAATGAGGAGAACAATCCCAGAATTCATTCCCTTCCATAGTCTCTTCCTTACTAACACTGATTTTGTTTTTATATGGGCTGTGTGTCCCTTATCCAAAATGATTGTGACCAGAAGTATTCCAAATTTTGTATTTTGGAATATTTGCATTATACTTAGTGGTTGAACATCCCTAATGTTGAAAACCCAAAGTCCTAAATGTTCCAATGAGCATTTCCTCCGAGCATGACGTCAGTACTCAAAAAGTTTTGGAGCGTTTCGGATTTCAAATTTTCACATTTGGTCTATTCAACCTCTAACAGCTTTTTGAAACATAATTCACAATACCATACAAGTCATTCATTTAAAGTGTACAATTCAATGGGTTTTTAGTATATTACAAGAATTATACAACCATCACCACAATTTAGAATAACTTCATTTCCCAAAAATGAAATACCGCCATACCCATTAGTAGTCACTCCCCAGTTTCCACCAGCCTCCCCAAGGCAACCACTAATCTACTTTCTGTATCTGTAGATTTGCCTATTCTGGACATTCCATATAAATGGAATCATATAGTAAACAATTGTTTGTAGCTGGCTTCTTTCACTTAGCATGTTTCCAGGATTCACCCATGTTGTTGCATAAATCAGTACTTCATTCCTTTTTATTGTTGAATAATCTGTTGTATGGATATGCTACATTTTATATATCCATTCATCAGTTGATGGACAATTGGGTTTTTGGTTTGGGGGCTATTATGAATAATGTTGCTATGAACATTCATGTACCAATATTTGTGTGGACACAGGTTTTCATTTCTCTTGAATATTTGGGGAATACTGCCATTTAACAATATTACATTTTCTGATCCATGAAATGTGGGATGTTTTTCATTTCTTCACTCAGGAGTGGAACTGTTGGGTGTATGGCAACTCTATGACTAATCATTTGAGGAACTGCCAGACTGTTTTCCAAAGTGGCTGCACCATTTTACCTTTCTATTAGCAGTGTATGAGGGTCCTCATTTTTCACATCCTCATCAACACTTGTTATTGACCATCTTTTTCATTTTAGCCATCCCAGAGGGTAGGAAGTGATATCTTAATGTGGTTTTGTGATCTCATTCCATAATGACTAATGATGTTAAGCATCTTTTCATGTGCTATTTACATATCGATGGAACAATGTCTGTGTAAATCCTTTGCCCATTTTTTAAACTGGGCTATTTATGTTTTTATATTGAGTTCTAAGGGTTCTTTATATGTTCTACATATAAGTCCATGTATAAAAATATATGATTGGCAAATAATTTCTCCCATTCTGGGGGTTGTTTTCACTTTTGTGGTAGTGTCCTTGAAGGACAAAAGTTTTTAATTTTGATGATGTTCAATTTATCTTTTTTTTTTTTTTTTTAACTATTATGCTTTTAATGTCATATGTAAGAAACCACTGCCTAATCCAGGATCACAAAGATTTACACTTATGTTTTCTCCTAAAAGTTTTATAGTTTTACTTGTTCCATTTAGGTCTTTGATCCATTTTGAGTTCATTTTTGTGTATGGTGTGAAGAAAGGAGTACAACTTCATTCTTTTGCATGTGAATATCCAATTGACCCAGCAGTGTTTGTTGAAAAGACTCTTTGTTCCCCCACTGAATTGTTTTGGCACCCCTGTTGAAACCAACTGAATGTAAATGTAAAGGTTTATTTCTGGACTCCCAAATTCTTTCCATTGACTTATATGTGTACCCTTATGCTAATATCACACTGTCTTGATTACCATAGCTTTGTTCTTGTTTGTCAAGAAATGTTTTGGCTATTCTAGGTCACCTGCATTTCCGTATGAATTTTAGGATCAACTTGTCAATTTTTACAAATAAGCCAGGTGGAATTTTGATAGGGACTGCATTAAATCTTTAGCTCAATTTGGGAAGAATTGCCATTTAACAATATTATATTTTCTGATCCATGAACATGGGATGTTTTTCAGTTATTTAAATGGTTTTATTTCTTTCAACATGTTTTGTAGTATTAAGAGTATGTTTTACACCTCTTTTGTTAAATTCATTCATATTTTATTCATTTTGATGCTAGTGTAAAATGGAAATGTTTTCTTAATTTTCTTTTCATGTTGTTCATTGCTAGAAATAGAAGTGCTACTTGCATATTGATCTTGGATCCTGCAAACTTGCTGGACTTGTTTATAAGTTCAAATAGATTTTAGTGGATTCCCCAGGATTTTCTATATAAAAAGATATCATCTGAGAAGATACTTTTACTTTTTCCTTTCCAATATGATGTCTTTTTTCATTTACTTGGCTAATTTCTCTATCTGGAAACTCCATTACAATGTTCAACAGAAGTAGCAAGTGCAGACATCCTTGGTTTGTTCCTTATCTTAATAGGGAAGTATGGAAAGTGGAACATGTAAACAATTAAATTGCACACTGAGCTAACATTTTCAAGCAAAGTGTTGAAGGTGTGGCCTGGTTTCTTCTTGCTGATTATAGTAAAATAAGAGGAAAGAGACAAATGAGGGAAGAACTGTTAAACAAGAGAAACAAGGATGCTGGGAAATTCTTGACCTATCTGGATGGCAAAAGATGCTACAATTAAGAGATTCACTGTCAGGAAAGGATGCTCTAGACAAAAAGCCATGGGTGTGGTTGTAACACTTCTGTTAATACCTCAGAAAGATAAAAAGATAGACTAATAAGTCACACAGAGGCTCTTTGAAGAGATTAAGAGTATAATTTAGGTCATTCAGCCATCTCAGCAGAAGTGGAAAAATAGATACGGGATTATCTTCCAGGTAATCTGTGGATGAACCTCATGTCTACTGCAGTGAATCCCTGTGATATATAAAGGAGACCCAAGAAGTTCTTGAGAATTTATAATAGCAGAAACATTGTTGGTTTAGACTGAAAAGGTCAGAGAGAGGAAAGCTGCTACACCCTTAAAATTCTACAAGGCAGGAACAGGCTGATAAAACTACTTAACTACAAACAAATGTGACCTTTCTTAAAAAATGAAGGATGACTCAGAGGGCAGAGGTGTAAGCCCTGAGGATTATCCCCAGGATTTGAAATCTCCTAGGATTTGGATTTTGAAATTACTTGGACTTGTGATTCCTTTTTCCCTTCCATGTTCTCCCCTTTTGAACTGGAATGTCTACAACTAGTATCCTATTCCTGTTCCACCATTGTGTTCTGGAAACAGATAACTTTTTTTCTAGTTTCTTAGGTCCACAGAAAGAGAATTTTGCCCCTGAGGGGATTATACTCAGAGTCTCACCCATACTTGATTTAGATGATGAGATTTAAATGAGATTTTGACTTTTGTGTTGATGTTATATAATGAGACTTTTGAGAATGTTGGGATGAGGTAAATGTATTTTGCATTTGGGTCAGATGTGAAATAATGAACTTTCCGAAGATGTCCATGTCCCAATCCCCAGAACCTGTTAAAATGTTAGGCTACGTGGCAAAGGGGAATTAAGGTATAGATAGAATTAAAGTTACTCATCAAATGACTTTAAGATAGGGATATTATCCTTGATTATCTGGGTGGAGCCAATGTTATCACAAATTTCTTTAAAAGTGAAACAGGAGGGCCAATCTCCTGTAATCCTAGCACTTTGGGAGGCCAAGGCGGGAGGATCCCTTGAGCCCAGGCATTTGAGACCAGCCTGGGCAACATAGCAAGACCTTGCCTCTACAAGAAATAAAAAAAATAAATTAGCTGGGCATGGTGGAATGCACCTGTAGTCCCAGCTACTTGGGAAGCTGAGGCAGGAGGATCGCTTGAGCCCAGGAATTTGAGGTTTGCAGTGAGCTGTGATGATGCCACTGCACTCCAGCCTGGGCAACAAAGCAAGACCCTAGCTCAAGAAAAAAAAAAAAAAAGTGAAACAGGGAAGCAGAAAAGATCAGAGTGATACAATGTGAGAAGGACTCAACTCATCCCACTTTTGCTGGCTTTGAAGATGGAAGAAGAGGGCTATAAGACAAAGAATGTGGTAGAAGCTGAAAAATGGTAGGAAATGGATTCTCCCCCTAGAACTTCCAGAGAGGAAAACTGCTCTGCAAATTTAAGCTCAGTGAGACCCATGTATGACTTCTAACCTACGGAACTGTGAGATAATAAATTTGTGATATTTTAAGCAACTAGGGGTGTGGTAATTTATTACAGCAGCAGTAGAAAGGTAACACAGAAAGCCTTCAGTCTTTTTACTATTAAACATAGTGTTGGCTGTAGGTTTTCCATGGATGCCTTTCATTAGTTTGAGGAAGTTCCTTTCTATCCTAGTTTGTTGAGTGTTTTTAACATGAAAGGCTGTTGGATTTTCTTAAATGCTTTTTCTGTGTCTATTGAGATGATCATATGGATTTTGTCCTTTATTCTACTGATATGGTAAATACATCAATTGATTTTTGGATGCTAAACTAACCTTGCATTCCTGGGATAAATCCCACTTGGTCACAGGGTATAATCCCTTTTATATGTTGCTAGATTTAGTTAGCTAGTAATTTGTTGAGAACTTTTTGCATCTATATTCATAAGAGATACCTACCTGTAGTTTTCTTTTCTTGGCTGTCTTTGTTTGGTTTGGATAACAGGGTAATACTGACCTCAGAAAATGAGTTGGGAAGTGTTCCCTCCTTTTCTAATTTTTTTGGAAAAGCTCATGAAGAACTGGTATTAATTCTTTAAATGTGAATCCTTCTGGTCCTGGGCTTTTCTTTTTGGTCAGTTTTTTGATTACTAATCTCTTTACCTGTTACAGGTCTATTCAAATTTTCTATTTCTTCTTGAGTCAGTTTTGATTGTTTGTTTCTTTCTTGGAATTTGTCCATTTCATCTAGGTTATCTAATTGGCATAGAGTTGTTCATAGTATTCTCTTATAATCTTTTTTATTTCTGTAAGGTCAGTTGTAATATCCCCTCTTTCATTCCTGATTGCAGTAATTTGAATCTTCTTTATTTCTTGGTCAGTCTAACTAAATGTTTGTCAATTTTGTTGATCTTTTCAAAGAACCTTCTGGTTTCACTCATTTTCCCTATTCCAAACTACTTTTCAATGGAGCCTCTGAAACATACTTAAAAGTACAGAAAGTTAATAAACTCACCTGATCCAAGAAATTTGTGAAGTTTATGAATCCAAGTCAGCCCAACGCTATGTACACCAGCTTCATGAGTACAATGATATCTTGAAGGGCACTTGGGATCTGAAAATGGAATCATTAATGATATAAAGGTAGCCATTAGAACACTGAAAGAATTTATACTGGTAGCCTACAAACACATTTGTTGATGGAAGGCTTACAAGACTTTCATATTGTGGCACTGTTAGGGGTTTTGAAGTTAAATTTTTTTTTTTTTTATAAAGACAGGGTCTCACTCTGTTGCCCAGGCTGGAGTGTGGTGGCATAATCACAGTTCACTGCAGCCTGAAAATTTTAAATTTGAAGTCAATTTTTAAATATATTTTAAGTATAGGCATACCTCAGAGATATACACCATTGCAATAAAGCAAGTCACACAAATTTTTTGGTCTCCCAGTGCATATAAAAGTTATGTTTACACTATATTGTAGCGCTAAAGTCCACAGAAAAATCTTAATATTGGGATGTAAAAGAAATTTGTTATGAAAAAGAGCCAACATTTAGTTACTGAAATAGGAAATTTGTTAGATATCATCCCTACGTTATATGGTAGCCATTTCACTTTTGTCACTTAAGAAATCTGGGTGTGCTTCAGTGATTGTAATATGCCTAAAGCACAAATATGAACGAGTCAAAAATTCTTAGTTTCACAAATGAAAATGTTACTCTTATTAGAAGCAGCAAGAAAAAAATGCCTACACTTAAGATTTCCCAAAGATATACATATCTGTATAGGGAAACCAATTAGTTTATGTCATTTTACCTCACTAGGACTGTTTCCTCATCTATAAAAGTTCTTAGACTTAATATTTAGACTATATCTCTCAAAACACTTTAATTAGACATGCCCCAAATGAGTTCTCTTTGCTATTTTATTATGTAAGGAATACTACCCCCTTAAATGTTTTGGCTATACTTTAGCACAGAGTTGAAGCTATTATTGCCAAACCTAGGCAAACTGGCTAATGAGAGCTGTAAGCAGTTAGGTCAAACTGCTACCAGATTAAAATCCTTCTATGTTGCTGTAAATGACAGAATTTCACTCTTTTTTTTAACGGTCAGATAGTATTCCATTGTGTATATGTATCACATTTTATCCATTTGTCTCTTAATGGATACTTGGGTTGATTCTGTATTTTGGCTATTATGACTAGTGCTGCAATAAACATGGGAGTGCAGATATCCCTTTGACTCACCGGTTTCCTTTCCTCTGAATATGTACCCAGTAGTGGGACTAATGGATTATATGGTAGTTCTACTTTTTAAAGGACCAGGAAAAATTCACTGGAAAAATCCACTATTATAAATGTGGGTAGATCCAGACTGAAGACTGCTATCTTAAAACCTGGGAAATTTGTTCAGTCTGTCTTGGACAGAAAGTGTACTGTAGTGAGTGAAAGGCCAAAAGAACCCAGTCAACTTTTTAAAGGCTTGAACCACAGAACAAATAAATTACATGGGAACAGTCTGTGATTGTCTTAGTATAAATATTATGGGATAAAAGCACTAAATTTAGTGACTAACTTACCTCTGTGAAGTTTGATTGGACAAGAAAAATCGGAATCAAAGGGATCATCCTCTCCAGATGCCAGTTTCAGGGCAAGCTCCAACTCAACACATTCAAACACATACAGAGAAGGAATGAGGTCAGCCCTGGAATCCCAGGACTTTTCTGACTGTAAAAAAAAGTGTTGTAACAAAGATATGGTGGATGCCTGAGGTGATGGATGCCCCAAATTGCCCTGATTTGATTAATTCACATTGTGAGCCTGTATCAAAACATCACATGTATCCCATAAAGATACACAACTATTATGTACCCATAATAATTAAAAAATTTTAAAAAGTGTTGTAATTTTGATTTTGTATGTTTATTTGAAAATGTACACAATTAAAAACAGAAGCAAACAGCTAGGTCAAACAATGCTTTCAAATTCTTAACTCCACTCCTATCCTAACAGTGCACTGTTACTCTTAAAAGAGAAAAAAAAAAGGTCTCTGTTTGTTTAGGAAGATGTTAGTAAATGAATTTGGAAAAAAACCAATTCCGTGATCCAAAGGTTCTTTATATCTGCCACCAAAGACCACAATATAGGGATCAGAAAGAAATATGTAGGTTGGTGGACCATGTAAGTTGGGCAACCTTATAACTATTACATTTAGATTGTTAAGTGTGCTTCAATTACTTTTAAGTGTTGAATTTCCAAAATATCAGAAGTGCTAGATATAAGCTAAAACTTCTGCTATATTAAGCATTCATATTGGGTTAGGAACTATACTAGGTTTTGAAGATAAAAAATATACTCACACTAGCTTGTACTTACTGTTTGGTCATCTTCTTCTTCCCCTTCTAGCACAACACAGTGATACAGCATTCCTGATTCAGTAGCAATCACTAAGATGTTGGGGACACAGGGTAAGCAGAGTATAGCACAAGCATCATAACCATAGTTATCTTCAGCTGCAGGATGCATGGGCAATGGGCCCAACAGCTTTCCAATATTCCCAGGACTAAAGAAAGAATGAAAACATATTTTGGAAATGTTGACAAAATATAACCATCCTTATCCCTTAAAACCATTCTTTGACTTTGTCTTCCTCCACCTATCATATCCCCATTATAAATGTAGTATATTCCCAATGTCTCCACTTTTTTGCCTTCCCACACACATTCCAGCACTCTGGTGGTTCTCAACCAGAAATAATTTTGTCCTTGAGAGGACATTGGCAATGTCTGAAGATATTTTGGGTTGTCACGAGTGAGGGTTGGGGGAAGTTACTGGCATCTAATGAGTAAAGGCCAGAGATGCTGCTAAACATTCCCCCACAGGGTGGACCCTACAACAAGGAATTATTCAGACCAAAATGCATCATGCTTTTACCACTCCACTGAAGCTACTCTGGCAAAGGTCGCCCATGAGATTTGCTAAATCCAAAAGGCACTTAACTTGACCTTCTGCTGAATTTATCACTAGTTAAAAATTACTGCTGCTTGACATGTATAACACCTGTAACAATTCTTTCTTCTTGTTCTCTCTCCTTCCTCTCTGAATATACCTTTCTAATGTTCTTTTCTAATTTCTGTCTCTTAAATATTGGTGTCCTCCATGGTTCTGTTGTAAGCCCTCATCTTTTTTCAAAATACACACTTACATGAGAGCATATTAAACTATACCTGGTTTTAACTACCACCTATGTTCTGATGACGACTCCCAAATCTTTTCTTCTGAAATGTACCTTCTCTTCAGGGCTTCAGACCCACATAGTTAATTTGATTAGACAGACACATTTATTGAATGCTAGATGATACCTCCCACTGAACTGACAGTGTAGTTCCTGAGGCAGACATTTAACCAGAATTACTATACCATGTGGAAAGTGTTAACAACAGAAGGATTTATAGGGTACAAAGGAATAAAAAGGTATAAAGACATTGAAGCAGGTATTAAAGGTATCAAAAATACATAAGATAAATAGAGAAAGAATAATTTCTGGGAAGGGGGGAATTGAACATTCCAAGCTGGGGAACAGCTTATGCAAAGTTCTGGAAGCATGAAAGACATGGAACTAAGAGGAAGGAAACTTATCTAGTAGGATGAGAGGCAAAGTACAAGGTCTAAGGTAACAGAAGAATAGCTAGACAGATATCCAGGACTGGCTTATGAAGCAGACAGTCTTGTATGCCATGTTA
This sequence comes from Daubentonia madagascariensis, assembly GCA_023783475.1. NCBI lineage: Eukaryota > Metazoa > Chordata > Mammalia > Primates > Daubentoniidae > Daubentonia > Daubentonia madagascariensis. The sequence goes on along the minus strand of JAKFHU010001752.1, from coordinate 104,278 downwards.
AAGTATTCAAAGTCTATCTGCTGGGTAAGTGTATCACTAGAGATTTAAATCAAGTTACAGAGCTTCACTTTGCAAGGATCAATCTGGTATTAGTGAGGTGGATGACACAGAAGGTTCCAAAATGGGATTCAGGGAAATGATTTAAAAGAAGAATGTTCTAGGCAGAAAGGATGATGAGGTTCTGAAGCAGGGACAAAGGAAGGGAGAGAAGGGTATAAACATTGAAGACATTTAGGCTGGATGGCTCATGCCTATAATCCTAGCACTATGAAAGGCCAAGGTGGGAGGATTGCTTGAGCCCAGGAGTTCAAGACCAGCCTGGGCAACATATAAAGACCCAATCTGTACAAAAAATAAAAAAATTGGCCAGGCATAGGGACACATGCCTGTAGTTCTAGCTACTTGGGAGGCTGAGGCAGGAGGATCATGTGAGTCCAGGAGCTGTAAGCTGTAGTGAGCTGTGATTGTGCCACTGCACTCCAGCCTGGGCAACACAGCAAGACCCTGTCTCTCAAAAAAAAACAAAAAAATTTTTTTCTTCATCAAATCAATAGAAATTGGGGACTGATCATATGTAAGAGGATATAGATGACTTTTGGGTTTTGGGCTAAGTTTACTAGGTAGATCATGCTGTGGACAAATGAGGGCCCAGCAGTAAGAGGAGGAGGGGTAAAGGAGGGTAATAATGGTACCACAAAATCCGAGAGATCATGTATGAAAGGCAGAGAACATTTCTGCCAAGGAGAATGCATTCAATAGTGAATCCTCACCATTCTGCAACGTCAAGCTCTTTCACATTTCTAATCTTTATCACTTCACATACTCTCTTCTCTCTCTTGGAACCACTTCTCTTTCTGATTCTGTCTACTGAATCCTTCAAGTCTAACCTTTTGTATTACCATTTCCTCAAAATCTTCCAAGATTGGCAAGTCTAATCATTTACTCTACCAGACTCCCACAGCACCCTGAGCACGTCACATTGTACTATAGTTACTGGTTTAGTTGTATGCTCTTCTGATGGAGAAGGAATCACATAGCAGGGACCTTGTCTTCAATCTTGTATGTCCTTCTGCCACACAGTGGGCTCTGAATAAATATCTGCTGAGTTGATTTATATGCTGAGTTGAATGTTCAGCCCTTGGCCTTATGCCTCTGCGGTTACAAACTTCCCCCAAATTCTTACCCTCTATTGACTCTCTCACCATGACAGATGATTTTCATATCTCTATTTTTATCCTCCTTTATCATCCTGTATTTCCAACTATCCATGGAATTTTTCTACTTTATTGGTCCAATACTGACACTGACCATTTGTTTAAAAAAAAAAAAACAAAAAAAACTTCCCCCCAAATTAGCTCCCTTTCCTGACCTCAGTATTTCTGTAAATGGTGCACCTTCTTATCTAAACAGTAATGAAATCTTATTTGTCCTTCCTTTGTAGTTATCTCCTATATTTCATTTCTCCCTTTGCCCAACTACTACTCTAGTACAAACTTTTGCAGACTATAAGCTTAATTTTATAACAGCTTATTTTTTAAGAAGCAAGGTCTCACTCTGTTGCCCAGGCTGGGGTGCAGTGGCACAATCACAGCTCACTGCAGCTTACAACTCCTGGCCTCAAGTGATCGTCCTGCCTCCCAAAGTGCTGGAATTACAGGCATGAGCCACCACCCAACTCTAGCTTTATCATTTAGTGCTCCCCACATGAACCCTCTGTTCTAGCCCAAAATATCTAATTATTGAACCTTGAATGACACTTGCAATTGCTTGTTTTTATACCCTACTCTATGCTGCTCCTGCGACTGAAATGGTCTTATTCTTCCTTGATGCTTTATTTAATCCTGCATGAGACCTTTAAGTCCCATAAGGTATCAGTTCTCCTTTATGAAAATTTTCTTAACTTCTCCAGTCAGAATGACCTCTCCTTTGGGTTCTTACTCTCTGTGTACCAATAATGCGTTATAGGGCAATTATCTTTTTGTGTGCATATGGCTTTTTCCCTACTATTGGGATATAAGATAGCAGATTACCATGTCTAATCATCCTTATGGTGCCTTGCTCATATAAGATAAACAATAAGTACTTTTTCAGCTAACTAGACTTTGTAAACACAAATCCAGTCCTGTCTTAACTTATTATCTAAGAATTCTATAGAACTTACCCAAATATGAGGAAATGAAAAACCAAATGATCTCTACCAACTCTTTCTCCAAAATATGCAAGCATCTAAAGGCTGCAATACTTCCACAAAGTCAAAAACATGGATCCCAAGTCCAACCATGACAATCTCTACTGGAGCATAAACAGAATTTTCATTTTAGGGGGGCTACCCCCTCAACTTACCTGTGTAGCAGACTAACATATGTCAGGAAAGTCTCCCCATTCTCATATAAGATGTACAGTGGGTATGCTACTACTTCATCTTTGCCTTTCTGTCCAAAAATATTCTTTGGAACTGCTGCCAATAGCCCAAAGTCAAATGCAACTGCTGTTTCTCCTAGAGATGCGGTATATGTTCTTCTGGAAAGAGATTTAAAATATGAACATGTTAAAAACAAAATGTCTAATAACAGGAGGTCGGTTATGTATGGAATTTGTATTCAATGCAGTAAAAAGACAAAAAAATACGATTGTAAGAAATGTTAATACTGGAAAGTTCTCGTAAAATTAAGTGAAAAAAGCAGGCCATAACATTATTTGGTGCTCCTTTAATTTTAAACAGTTTAAAATTAAACAAAGAGCAAAAATATACAGATACACAAATGCATAAATGCAAAAAAGAAACAGGAAGAAAACACACAAAAACATCAATAGTTATCTCTGAGCAGCAGGATTCACTGGTTCTACAAATACCATTAAGTACCTACTCTATGCCAGGCACTGTTCTAGGTTTTCAGAGAGAGAGAGAGAGAGAGAGAAAGAGAAAGAGAGAGAAAGAGAGAGAAGGAGAAAGACAGAAAGAGAGAGAGAGAGAGAGAGAGAGATCACAAACAAAGAAGAAATAAACATATCACATAAATTCAGAAAATATTATGAAGAAAAATAAAGTAGGGTAAGAGGGTACTGACGGAGCTGCTACTTTAGACTAGTTGGTATGGGAATGACTCTGATAAGATGATATTTGAGCGAAGATCTGAAGGAAGTAAGGAAGCAAGTCTGTGGTTATCTGGGCAAGGAGCAGTTGAGGTAGAGGGAAGGACACATACAAAGGCTGTAAGGTGAAAGATGCTTGATGTCTGAAGGATGGCAAGGAGGCCAAGGTGGCTGGAGCCCAGAGAGAGAAATGAAGCTGGAGAGGGAGTCAAGTGGCAGACCTGTGGGCCCTTGCAGGCCATGGTAAAGACTTTGGGAAATCAATGGGGTGCGGAGAGCAGGGGAGTAGAATGATCTGATTAAACTGAAAGTATCACTTTTGCTGCTATACTGAAATAGGTTATAGGAGATTACAAAAGATTTTCATTTTCTTGTTAATACTTTTGTATCTCCCAATTTTCTATAATATACATTACCTGTATAATCAGGAAGGACAAAAATTATAAAACCATGCTATTTATGTATTTTAAAATTTAGTATAATTGGTTATCCAAAAAGATTCCAGTTCAACACAAGGTTAATGAATATGGTTAAAATAAAATCACAATTTCATATAGTTGAGACAGTCAACATCATTGCAAAGTATTATAAATACCATATCTTACTTGCAATCACATAAAAAGGTATATGGTATCAGGAGATAAAAAATGAGAAATCCCAAACACTAGAATAAAAGAACTGCCTGAGTTAAACTAAAAATTCAGGAAAATGAATAGTAACAAATAGACATAGAAGTTAATTTAATGAGACTTAAATGACTCCCAAGCTATCAAAACTTAATGGAGCTTAATAAACATAGTAATATATCTAATAATGGTACATATTAATTATTTAATTAATATTACTCTGTGCCAAGCTCTGTGGCTAAGCACTTTTTTATGTTTGATCTCATTATTCTGTACAATAACCCTAAGAAATGAGTACCATTATTTTTTATATTCATGAAATATATAGTCATGGAAATGAAGCTTAGTGCAATTGAAAAACTTGCCCAGATACCACAACTGGCAAGTGGCGGAGCAGAGATTAAAACCCAGGTGTGTTGACATGAGGGCCAAAGCTCTCAACAATTGCATTTGCTCTACTGCCTTTTATCTAGACAATGTGCCTGTCAAAGGAAGTTCATGAGCTCTGGAAACATGCTGCAGAGGAGAAATGCCCTAATTCAAGAACAGGACCTATCAACTCCCACAGGCAGGTGTTTCACCACTGCAGAGATGAACACACTGGAATTTAAGAAGCTGGTGCTATAAGACATTCACATCATTTAACTGAAACTTTCAATTCTAGCGCTGTCAAAGAGACTTGAAGTGGTTCCAGGTCAGTAGCAATCCTGGCTCCTAGCAGCTCTCTAGAGGAACATACCTCCAATTCAGGCTCTTGATATTCCCAAACATTAAGATCAAGTAAATACAAGTTCACAATTAGCAATCAGCAATCACAAGGAACCCACCATGATTGTAGGTCAGAAGAAAGAACAAATACAGATTTAGATTCCTCCTAAGGTCTTCAAATACTGAAACTGTCAAAAAGAGAATAGCTAAGTATAAAATATTCAAGGAATAAAGGTTAGAATAATAAAAAATAAACAAGACTATTAGATATGACCACCAGAGAGACATGAAAAAAACTAAATGGAACTTCCAAAAATGTTGCTACTAAAAGTTTCACTCCACATGCACACACTGTGGGTGATTATGTTTGGTAATCACCAGAATGACTGATCAGGAAGTCAGAGGAATGGGGTTTGTGAGTTCAAAGGGTGATTCTGTTAGTGGTCAAAGTAGCCAGGAACTTGTCTCTGTAGTGGTTAAGAAAATACATAAAGAAGCAAGGGTCATAGGAGAATCAGAAGGGCTATCTGTATTCCACCCCAGGTTCTAGAGTTCGGCAATCTGCCCTATCCACAGCGAGTGAACAGCTGGTAGGCCTCCAGCCCAACACTCTCACCTCTCACCTTTTCTATAATTTTGCAATTTTATAATGTATTCTCTTATCCAAGTTACAATAAGAAATCCATTTCTGCCACTCACATTTTAGAACTTTCTTTAAAAAAGATCAAGCTAATAGTTATAGTGACATTCAGATTTGTACCTTCTTGTTATTTATTCATATTGCCTACTTTTGCTTACTTCTCCCATTACCAAAAACACAGTAAAGTCACCTCGGGAAAACCTTGCAATCTCTGTTAAAATTACATGTATAATCCTAATAAACTAATTTTAAAAAACATTTCATGGCACAAATAAAAACTTACCCTTTATTGAGTATTAGACTTTCCTCTTCTGCTTCTGAAAGTACAATCACCTTAGTGGGTGTCTGGGGCTCACGAAGAGAGTAAATTCTACCAGTCAAAAGAGAAGAAAACCAACACTTAAAATTCTTTTTCATTTCCCAAAATTGCACTTTCCTCTCCATCTAGTTAGTTCTTGAGAATTTTCCTACCAGTTACCACAACCATTTCTTTGCCAAGGATCTTGCTATTACTGACAAAGTAGCCTACTTCATTTGTTCTTTAACTACATGAGAGGGAGGTTTCCTGAACCTGAAGAAATGTTCTCTATCCTTACCAAAATTCTTTAACAGCCAATCCATACCATTGCACCTCTGTCTCTTCTGTCCTGAGCCTTTATCCATACTCACCTTGTCTAGCCATCTCACTACTGACCCTAAGCTTGCCAGTTTCCCTTCAACTACACCCATCTGTCTCTGCCTATTAAACACCAAATCCCACCAGAGAGGGAACTATATCTTATTCTTATTTATTTATTTAGAGACAGGGATCTACCTCAGTTGCCCAGGCTGGAATGCAATGGCACAATTATAGCTCACTGCAGCCTCGAACTCCCGGGCTCAAATGATCCTCCTACCTCAGCCTCCCAAGTAGCTGAGACTACAGACAGAGGCACAACTCCATGCCTGGCTAATTTTTTAATTTTTTTGTAGAGATGGGGTCTTGCTATGTTGCCCAGGCTGGTCTCAAACTCCTGGGCTCAAGTGATTCTTCCACCCCTGCCTCCTGAGTAGCTCTTACTCTTCTTTATATACCAACTGGCCAGCACAGTGAGTGACATTTAGCCTGCAATCTATTTATGTTTTTGTTATATAAAGACCCAATATGCCAGGCATGGTGATGTGCACCCGTAGTCTCAGCTATTCAGATGGCTGAGGTGGGAGGATCCCTTGTGCCCAGGGGTTCAGATCCAGCCTGGGCAACATAGCAAACCTCAACTCCTTAAAAAAAAAAAAAAAAAAAAAAAGACCCAATATTATGTCATCCCTGATTTCTCAAGGGGAAGCATAAAACAGAATTTTTTAACCAAATCATATTAATTTAAAATAACTTATATTTCACAGCATATATGGCTATTGTTAAAGGGAGAAAGAATTTTGAAAAAGCCAGTAATGTCATTATTAGAAATCCCTTATAAAGGGGTTAAAATGTCCTTTATAAAGTCTTCACCAAATTAATCACTTATTTTGTCTGATTCCACTAAGAATTTTTAAATTTGGTTTGTTCCATTATCAATAAAATAACACATATGTATTTACTAAATGTTTTTAATGATAATTTTATTCATTTGAATACATATTCATTGTGGTCTTCCTAGGTGCCTACAAGCACTACTGACTTCAAAATATACATGAATAATAGACAGTAGTATTGTGTTGGGGAGCACTAGGGGAAAAAAGTAAGTGCAACAGGGCATTCAGTCAAAATCTCCTTTTGCCTTGAAATTGCCAACAGGGTCTAAAGCTTAGGAAAAGGGAACCGTTAAGTACCCCGTATTTTTAAAAAAAAAACCTTCAATATTTGGGGCCAGATACTTCCTTTAGGGCTTAATTTGAGGAAGAATTGTACCTACACTATCTCCCCACCATCTCCTTTTCCAGCATAGTATAGAAGGGAGACTAAAACAGGGTGTCAAAGAGTCCTTAGGAGTATAGTATAATGCTTGTAATGGGAGGATTTTCCATCCCCTCTTTCTTCAAAACCAAATGGGTGGGCAGGAAAGGCTCTAAAACATTCAGCCAGATTTGGAGGTACTGGTGATAAGAGAGATTTTGGTGCATATCCTAGCTGAATGCCCGTTAGTAACTTTGAAGTTGTCTCAATTGAAAAAACCGTATGCATTGAGTTCAGTACTATCCGTGGTTTTGGGCATCCACCGGGAGGTCTTGGAACATATCCCCTGCAGATAAGGGGTACTATACTTCATCTTGAGAAAGCGTGGATAGCTGACAGGAGCCAATAGGAGACAGAGCTCCTCAGTGATGGAGAGAGCTGGAAGTTCAACACTGCCCTCCAAAACACACACACACCATCTGTGCAAAGACTACCACACCAACAGAGGTCACTAGGAACAAATGGAACTAGAGTAAACCAAGATCAGGCATACCTCTCCATCACTGACAGGCAACCTGTTAGGTAAGATCTCTGCCTCACCTATCCCAACCTCCCTATCCCCACTCTGAAGGAGTGAGAGTCAGAGGAGGGAGGAGACAGCTCCACTCCGTACACTTCACCACATACCCCAAAGTGCTGGGATAGGAGGAAGAGTAAAAGAGCAGACCACACCCTCTGCACTCATTTCAGATCCCTTAAGAAACAGGTCTGACCTATGAAAGGGCTAGGACATAGTTTTGAAGTAGATTTGAGATCAGTGTTTTAAACTGAACGCACTAAGTTTTAATAACTAAAAGTAACTAGAAAGCTATGGGGATCTGTATTAAGATGCCATAAAGGGATCAACCATTCAGCAGGGAAAGAAGATTTGGTAGAGCACAGTTAAAGGCAGTGATTAGGAAAAATAAAACTGGAGGTATCTGTACCTCTGTTAAGTCCTCCCAATAAACTTTTTACATAAGGCAGATCCAGAAAGTTAACTGATAATATAGCAGAAATCTAAGTAGGATTAGGGCATTTAATCACAGATTGCAAACCTTGGAAGCAGCTTTAGAGATTATCAGATCAAACCCGCTCAATTTGCAGAGTGGCAGTTGACTACCCCCACCTTCACTCCCCCAAAAAGAAGTTCAAGGTCTCAAAGATAACAGCAGTGGCACTGGGACAAGAATTCAAACCTTTCAATTATATTTATATTCTCTTTGCTCTATGCTACATTATCACCAGAAGGGTGATATCACGAAGAGTTTGGGGAAGATTATTCTAACAGTATTTACAGGTCACACTAGGAAAGACTTGGAGGCAGGAAGACTGGTGGAGAGGGAATAGTAGTAATTAAGGCATGGAAGTTAGGGCAGATAGGTGATTCTTATGATTGAGAATGGGTCACAATAGCCATCAGATAAAAGCATTCCAACATTCAATGACTCATTTGGTGCTACCTTGAGCTGTTAACCGGCAAACTGGAACAGAACCTTCCCACTCACAAAGCTACAAGAGAGAGAAAAATAAAATTTACCTTATTACATTGTCTGATGTTAACAGCACTATGTGGGGATCCAGCATTTCACTTGGATACCAGGCAGCATGCTTTAGTGTCAGAGAGGTAGAACTGGTAAAAAATCTCTCAGCAATTGGAGTGGTACTAAAATAAAGACAACAATTTTCCAAAACATTCTGTAGAACTTGGATGAAAAATCTTCTAAAAGAAAATCTATTTTAACACTCTTTACTTTTCTTTTCTTTAAATTTCTTTCCCTTAAATCTTGCTGAAAAAGCATTCAAAACATCTATTGAATCATTATCAAAGAATCAAAATAAAAATATCCTTGAAATTTTAGCATGTTTTATATAGTACCAGTGTTTTTATATATAGTATCTTATTTGATCCTTTTACTAACCTTGTAAGGAAACTACAAGGGCAGATACTATCATTCCTATTTTGAAAATGAGGAAACAGATTTAGAATATAAACAGTCTGGCCAGGTGCAACGGCTCATGCCTATAATCCTAGCACTTTGGGAGGCCCAAAGGGAGGTGGGAGGATCGCTTGAGCCCAGGCTGAGCAACATAGCAAGACTTCATCTCTACAAAAAACCAGAAAAACTAGCTGAGTGTGGTGGCACATGCCTGTAGTCGCAACTACTCAGGAAGCTGAGGCAAGAGGATTGCTTGAGCCCCAGGAGTTTGAGGTTGCAGTGAGCTATGATGACACCACTGCTCTCTAGCCCAGGCAATAGAGAGAGATCCTGTCTCTTAAAAAAAAAAAAAAAGAAAAAGAAAAAAGAAAAAAAGGAAAAACAAAAAAAAGAAAAAGAAAAAGAAAGAAAGAAAATAAACAGTTTAAGGGGACTCAACTTGTAAGTTGTGGAGTGAAAGGTGGGTTTCTACCTTATACTGATAGTCCCCGACTTACTATGTATTGACTTAGGATTTTTCAATTTTACGATGGGTTTATCCATCATAAGTTGAGGAGCTCCTTATGACTTACAATGGGGTTATCCACCATAAAGTCAAAAAATCCTAAGTTGAACCATCCTAAACCAGGGACCATCTGCAGTGCTGCCAGCATTAAATGCATTTCCAACTTAAAAAATTTTCGATTTACATTGGGTTTATCAGGATGTAACCCCATCATAAGTCAAGAAGCATTTGTATTCTTTTCACTATGGCCATACCACCCTGAACATGCCCAATCTCATCTGTATTTCTTCAGTAGATCATTCAGAACCATTTTTCTGGATTTGTTGAAAAAGAAATTATATTTAAATAAGACCTAGATAAACTTCTGAGCAAACTTGTGGCTCAAGAATAAAATCTTATTTCTACCTAATTGACAAAATGGCCTAACTTCCAATGAGACAGAAATGTAATAATTCAGGCAGAAAAGTACAACCACACATATACTATAAACTTAATATCACAAGAAGCCAGTCTGCAGACCACATGGAGTGCTCTAATGTTTCAACAGTAATATTCTAAACATACTTTAAGAACCACTGGTCTTGAACAATTTTCTGTATGTATTACAGATTATACAGATATACACTAAATGGAAATAGAACTTACCTACAATTCACTGTTGATTTTCCACCTTCAAATTCAGAATTCTTCCCCCATCTTTTAGGTAATTCTAATACCATAAGTCCTTTTATTCCTATAAGTGCTACATGATGTTGTGTTGGACTTAACAAGACTTGATAGATTTCAAACAGCGGTGGATTTATGCAAAGCAATCTCTGGAAATTAAAGCAAACCAATCAAAATAGTTAATTTTAATTTAAATATATGTGACAGTTACTTGCATGTGTATGTGAACAGTAATGCTTTAGTTTTCTATAATTATAGGATAATGAAGCATTCTGGATAAGTACTAACATTTGGACCATTAATTGATAAAGTATTTTTAATCGTTTAGGTTGGGATGTTATATAAAATGCATCACATTTTTTTTACCTTGATAGAGACTACTAGACATAATTTTCCTTCTTATGATCCAGCTCCAGCCTATTACTCCAGTTTTATCTCTCTACTATTCCCCACTTGTACTTTACACTCCAATCAGATTAACTTATATTTCTGGGAAATCATCATGCTTTGCTCTGCCTCTGTGTCTTTGCATAATTTTTTCTCCTCCTGCAATGCCCCTGTTTTTCTTTTTTAGCTGGCTAACAAGACTTACTCATTCTTGGAGACACAGCTTGTATGAATTATACTTTCTTCCCAAGAAAGTATCTCTGATCTTCTTGCCAGGAATAACTGCATCTTTTCTGTACTTCTATAGCACATGCTGGATAAATCTATTATATTTCTTATCACACTGCATTCTAATTGTCCTTTTTACTTGTTCATCCCACGCAACTGACTATGAATTACTTGAGATCTGTGTCTTTCCTCTCTGTATTCTTAGCATTCTGGCACATTGCTGACTCTCAAAAGATGCTTAGTAAATAGACATGAACTCAGAAGTATTAAGAAATGATAATTACTATATTATAAATAGTACAATAAGATAAAGAATGGCTTTAAGAGCTTCTACAGTAAGCAGAATGCTGCTTTACCTATGCAGACTTAGTAACAGTGTGAAATTTTCAGGGGGTTCTGGTAAGTTGTTTGTCTTAGCATCACACATCCTCAGAATTCACTTCTGTTGATACTTCCTAATCTCTCATGAAGAACCATCTCAGATTCCCATTTTATTTTGTTCTACTTTCAGTAATACCCCACTGTTTACCCTATATATGAAGAATCAACCTAAGCCAAAATCCTTTTAGATGATACTGTTCTGAATATAGTAAGATTTCTACTAATTGCTACTGACGTCTGTAAGCCTGTTTTTTTTTTTGTTTTTTAATTGCCCTTTGCTGATTTTAATCAAATTGTTTTTTCTTGTCCATGATTCTTTCCTTCTTTTCCCCATACTCAATCCCTATCTTCTTTCTACTTGATTTTGATAGTCTAACTCAAACCAAACACAGGTCACCTTTCTTTTGCTACATGTACAATTCAATCACATTAGTTTGTAATTGAGCTATGATAATCACAGTATTTTGTTGTTGTTTTTAAAGTCACTACTCATACCTTTTTTTTTTAACATTCAAAGTTACAACTCATGATTAAGCTGCTTTCTTTCCAATCTCTGAGTTTTTGAGATTCTGGAGGATGAAGGGTTAGTCAAATAGCCACCATTATTTACTGAGAGCTTGTATGTTTCAGGCACTTTGTCAAGTGCTGGACATACAAAAATGAGTAAGGCAGACACAGTCCCTGCCATAGTACTTACAGTCTAGAAAAGAAGACAGACAATAAAATAATTATAAATAATTAAATTATGACTGTGTCAAAGACCACACAGCAGTGTAAGGTGCTAAAAAAATACTGTGGGCTGAACATTTGATAATTATTCTTTTCATTTTTTTTTTTTAGACTAGTCAAGTGCAGTAGTGAGAAGGGGGGAAAGTAGTAGAACAAGGAGTTCAATCTGTAACTGACTGTGAACAATCAAGTGAGATAACTCACTACGTTTGGACCAGCCATTGATAATTATTCTTAACTAAAATTTTACATTAAGTAGATTGTAGACTCTTGACCCATTTTCAAAACTGCAGAAGCATTGCTAGCATCTTGTTAAAATCAAATTCTCAGCAACAGGAATTGGAACAGTAGCACACAACAGATGTCATGCCTTAGAATGAGGGCCAAAATTTTTATTTATTTTTATTTTTTAATCTTTAAAAGAAAAGAATCAACTTATGATAAACAAACATTTCCACAAGGCCAATATTTGATCACAGCAAGTCTGGAATACTTTCTGATCACACCCATTTTCACATGCTGTTGGCTTATCAAAAACAAAAATTCCTTCCTGCTTTGGGGGTTGCTTAATTTTCTAAAGGAGAGGGTAAAAAAAGAAGGAATTAGCAGAGGCTTCCTCGTCCATGTTAAGAGCAAAACTTGATGCTTTCAAGTCTACTATCTGACTTGATGCTCACAACAACCCCAAGAGAAAGTTATGATTATACCTATTACTTTATGGGTGTCATGTAATGAAATAGGTTTCTCTTCCCAACCTACTAAAAATAGCAACTCCGCCCACACATTCTCTATCCCCTTACCCTGCTCTGATTTTCTTCACAACACTTAACCATCACTGATATTGATTAGCCCGTGGTCCTTCCCTTCCTCCCAGGCCCCCAGAACTTAAGCATCTGGAAAGCATGAGTTCCTATAATAGTGTCTGGTAGTGTCGGAGTCATTAAACGTTTGCCCAAGGAAGGAAATAAGGAATCAGAAGCTCCAAAAGGTAATACGGCCATGCTCGAGCGGAATAAAAATAAGAGGGAAGAAGAATTTTCCCACTTGAAGTGGGACGTCCCCGGAAGGACGTCAGCTCACGCTTGAATAGCACACCTACCAGAAAACGAAAAACAGCCAAGATGGGCAGGGAACAAAAAAACTAGTTCAGATCCCGGCTGAGGGCCACTTCCAAGATCGGCCTGGCCGTACCTGGTACTGAGAGAGGGGGGGCTCCTCGCCGCCACCGCTGAGGCCCCGAAGGCGAACGACTAAGAAGGAGCTGCCTTCTCCGTCCCACAGGAAGAGCTCTCCGCCGAGGCCGAAGACCAAGTTTCTCGTCAGCAACGGCAGCGACAGCGGCGGCGACGAAGGTAATGATGAAGAAGCTGGTTTCTCAGCCTCGGCTGGGCTCTGGTTTTTCAGTCCCTCCCGGAGCCGCAAGAACACAACGTGGCTAGGAAGCCAGGTCTGCCACAGCTCACCGTCACCCACGGGCCCCTCGGCAGCCGCCATCTTGACCCAACTGCTTTCCTCACCCCAGTTGCTCAGCCCGCCGCAGAGCGCAGCCAATCCGCAGCCAGCCGTCCACTCCTTCGGCCAATTACCGAGCAGGCGGCCCGGAAGCAAGAGAGGCTCGTGCTGGGGGCGGGACGAAGGGGAGGCCAGCCCATCAGGCGGGTGCATCGTCAGGGGAAAGCCAATCGCTAGTCTAGCATTTATTCTGACGTCGAAGGGGGCGGGACGAGAAGTCAACAGAACAGTACCTTTGGAGAGAAAGCTTTGGTGCTGCTGGAGGTGTGGTACGTGGGGCGAGTCTGAGACCTGTGTATCTAATTACCTACTGGACACCTCCACGCATCCAGAACTTTCCCTCAAGACTTATCTCCCTCAGTGCAGGTTGGGTTGACCTCACAAATGTCACTACTTCAGCCACCCATCCTTGGGGTGCCCGAATTTGTCTCCATGTGGGTCCTGTTGGTAAGACCACACTTCCCAGAATTCCCTGCGACCTAAGTGCGCTGAGCGCCCAGAAACAACCACTCCCAGAGTTCTTTGCGCGCCCCCGGGGGGCGGAGCTTTTGTTGGCGACTCCAGCGGAAAGGAGATGGCAGAGCCGTCGGGATCTCGGCACCGCTCGCTGTACAAGCTGGTGGGCTCTCCTCCTTGGAAAGAGGCTTTTAGGCAGGTGAGTGTGGGGTGTGGGCCGTGTTTTCTCCCCAGACCACTCACAGAGACTGCTGTCCTTTGTGCCTTCGCCTCAGCCCTGCTCTGTGAAGCAGGTGCCGGGAGCGCCAGGCCGGCGGAGGGGGAACTCGAACCCAGGCCTTGCCTGAAGCTCTGGGTCTTGGCCGCCACCCCGCCGTTTCCAGGAGTGTTTGGTCCCCTGAGTGTGCGATTGGCCCGGGTGGGCTCAGTCCCAGAAAGCCTTGTTTTTGGGTGCGGGTGTGTTTTAACTTTGAAGTGTGGTCATGATAGTACCCTTTGCACCCTCTACAATAACACCCCCTGTTGTTGTTGGGTAGGGGGGGAACAAGAGAGGCACTTTGTATACATACGTCTTGTGAGATAGAAATTATTTCTATTCTAGAGAGTAGTACAATGAGGCTCAAAAGAGCCTTAGTTACTAAGTCTTAGCAGAGTTGTACTCTACCTCAGTTCTGGCCTCTTCTGAACACAGATGGTTGCTAGTAAGTAATGTTGCCTATTTCTTCAGGCATCTCAAAGTAGTGGATATATCCTGGGAAAACAGTCTGACGCTAGAAAGATTATGTACACCAGGGTTTCTCAACCTTGGCTATTGGCATTTTGAAGGAGATCATTCTTTGTTGTGAAGGGCTGTTCTGTACATTGTGGGATGTTTAGCAGCATCCCTGGTCTCTACCCATTAGATGCCAATAGTACTACAACCAGAGATGTGGCAACCAAAATGTCTCCAAGCATTGTCACATGTTCCCTGAGAACAAAATCATCCTGAGTTGAGAAACACTGTTGTACAGGAAGGCCATCACCACAGCCATATCTAGAGTAGCAAGAATTTAGAAGCAATATAAATGTTCTGTAACAGGACAGTGGATGCTGAGATATTATACACCCAGCCATTAAGGAAGCTGGCATAGACGATAAGATACGAAATACGGTGATCTAGAAATACATGAACAAAGCATTGTAATTTTGTGTATCTCCAAGTGGATAAGGACTGAAGAGGAATATGCAAAAATACTAGTAGTTAGGATGATAGTTGAAATTTTGTCTATAAATTTCCTTTAATGTTTTACCAGCTAATCTAAGAGTTTTTGTGTCTTTTTTTTTTTTTTTTTTAAATGCAATTGCCCCCCTCCCATCTTGCTTTTTTTCCCCAAGGGATGCCTGGAGAGAATGAAAAACAGTCGGGCCAGACTCCTGAACAAGTACCGCCAGGCTGGAGGCAATATGCCAGGGAGAGCTCAGAACACCTTTCTAGTGCAAGAGGTGATGGAAGAAGAGTGGAATGCTTTGCAGTCAGTGAAGAACTGTCCAGAGGCTTTGGCTCAGGTCAGTCTGGGCTATGTGTTTCAGGGAGGGAGACTACACCACCAAGAACTAGTGTTCTCTATACCTGTTTGTGCAAGTCCTCTAAGCCCACCCATCCCCCAGCTCCCAGTTAGAATTCTGACAGCCTTTAACTCAGGCTCATCTACCTTTAAAGTTACCTTTAACTCTTCTATTAAAAGATCAATGATTCCTTAGTACCATACTGTAGACCTGCTGCATCATTGCAACATCATCATTTATGAAACTAAAGAGAAAGAAATTTTGGTTTCTGCCTTCACCTTTGGAAATTATTCAGTAGGCATGAGCTAGGAATCTCTTTTTAAAAAGGTCTCCAGGAACTTTCTGATTCTAATTGCAGCCAGAGTTGGGAGCTGGGTATGGATAGGAAACCATTTACAGTGTATCAGGAAGAGCACTGGATTGGAAGTCAGGAGTTCTGGATTCTAATCCTGGTTTTGCTGTTGACTCTTCTCTCTGCCTGTTTGAGCTTTAGTTTTCATATTTATAAAATGGAGAAGATAATGTTGTCCAAAATGTGAGTACTATGTAAGAAAACACTCTACCTCAGTTCTGGCCTGTTCTGAACACAGATGGTTGCTAGTAAGTAATGTTGCCTATTTCTCTAGGCATCGCAAAGTAGTAGATATATCCCGGGAAAATAGTCTGACGCTAGAAAGATTGTGTACATCAGGGTTTCTCAACCTTGCCTATTGGCATTTTGAAGGAGATCGTTCTTTGTTGTGAAGGGATTTTCTATACATTGTAGGATGTTTAGCAGCATCCCTGGTCTTTACCCATTAGACGCCAATAGTACTACAACCAGAGATGTGACAAACAAAATGTCTCATTCCAAGTTCCCAAAATGGGAAACTGCTTTGTTGAAGTATGTGAATTGTGAAATGTGATACTATACAACGTTTAATTTTAAAGTGACATGAAATCAATAAGATTTCTAACAAGTTCAAGGTTGTGGAAAAAATGCACAAATACAGCTTGAAGCCTCTTTGAAAACTCAGTGGTCCCGGAATTATACACATTACTGCAGCTCATACTACATTCTCCAAACATGTCTTGTGTGCATACTATGTGCTAGACACTGTTAGGTGTGGAGTGAACCTAATAGACACCAGCCATATGGAATGTCCAAATAAGGGAGAAATATATAGCCATATTACTATATAATAATGATGCATTATTCAGCGGCTTCCATGTGTCCTGCAATATGCCAATGTTTGCCTTTCCATCACCACAATTAGTGCTTACAATAACCCTCTCAGGTGGGTTTTATTCCCACTTTACAAAGGCCAAAACAGAGTTTTACAGAGATTAGGAACTTTCCTGTGGTCACATAGCCTTGGAAGAACATATACTTAACTGCTACCCTATACTGTCTCCCCCACAAAATTGGTGCCATTATTTTGTCATGGATAGTTTGATCATTTGTTGATGACTTAGCATGACCACATTATCCCGTAGTCAGCATATTCTGCAGGAGGACTGGACTGATTTTTTCAGGTAAATCTGGGTTCTTCAAGCCAGCTTCCGAGTGTGAATCATTGTGGGACTTGGTGGCTGATTATTATTTCAAATCTCTGATGACTCCACTTTCTCTTACAGTTGGAGGAGCTGATGGACCTGGCTGTGCTGGAGGATATCCAGCAGGAGCTGGTTGAGCAAGGTAGCCCCTGGGAGTAGTCCTTCCTACCTATATCTAGCTACTCTAATGCTGACCTTTCCTTCAGTCAGGATTAGTTCTTAACTCCCCTCCTTCTACCTCCATCTTCAGTCAGGTGGCCAGAAGGCTCTGTTTGTACTCTGAAGTCTTGGCTGTCTATCTTCCCAATAATAAGGGTCTTCAGGGTACTAGGCTTTGTGCTAAGAACTTCTCATTTCATGATACTGTTTTCTCCTTGTGGTTACTCTATAAGATAGTACTGTTATACAGAACAGAAGGTGGTATTCTCATGCAGATCACACAGCTAGTTAAGTGGTAGAGTTGGGAAGCAAAGTCAATTGTGTGAATCCAGTTCCCATGTTTATTCTACTATCCTGCCTCTCTCTTAATAGGTTATTAGTAAACCTGCCACTTTACAGGATACAGTGCATGGTCATATCCCTTGCTCTACCCAATTTAAGTGCCCTCTCTCCCATCTGTTCTTTACTGACTCCCCAGGGTCTTGTGACTATCCACTCCTTGAAGTGTGTAGAGTGTATAATTCAGCAAGTCATTTATTCCCCATAGTCTTGTCTTGACTAGGGTTCATTTTTATCACCTGTAGAGATAATAGACTTACCTTATGAGTTTCTTGTAAGGCTTAAATAATATATGTAGAAGACTTAGAGCAGTGACTGGCATATAGAAAGCTTTCAATAATTGATAGCTATTATTATGGGGAGGCAGATGCACATACTCTGGAGCCACACTGCTGAGATTCACTTCTCAGCTTTACCACTTTAACTTGTATGGCACTGACTCAACAAAGCACTTAATTTCCTTGTGCCTCAGTTTCTTCATCTTTGGAATAAGGATAATAACAGTGAAGAAGTAATATACGTAAAAAACTGAAAATAGCATTTGACACATAGTAAATTTTATACAAGTGTTAGTTATGATTGTTATTATTGACTCCAGTTAGACTGTAAATTCCTTAAGTTTAGTTATCATCTTTTTTTTTTGGTAGAGACAAGGTCTTGCTGTGTTGCCCATGCTGGTCTCAAATTCCTGGCCTCAAGCAATCCTCCCATCTCAGCCTCTCAGAGTGTTGGAATTACAGGCATGAGCCACCGCACCTGGCCAATCTTTTTTTATTAATTTGCCCTTCCCACCACCTATAAAACTTACCTTAGTGGTGAAATATATGACTCAATAAATATTTCTTTTGGGGTATATTTAACTAAAAACTCTGAAGTGATAAGGATTTACTTTGTTGTACTATACTCAGCCATACAGAACATTCTACAGCAGGGGTTGGCAAACTTTCTGGGAAGGGCCAGATAGTAAATATTTTAGACTTTGCAGTCCATGTGGTCTCTGGCACTACTCAGCTCTGCTGTTGTAGTGGGAAAGCAGTTACAGACCCAATGTAAACAAGAGTGTGGCTGTAGTTTGCTGACCCCTGCCTCTAGACTGTGAGTTCACAAGGGCAGGAGTCTTCTTCATCCATGTATCCCTATGACTAGCACATACTAAGTACTGTTTCATGTTTGCTGAATGAATGAGCACACAGATCTGAACAACATAGATTTCGAGTATATAGACATTGGGAAACAGATCACTTTAGGCTCAGCTGAGTGGGCCTGGTGTCAGAAGTAAGAGCTTTGTAAGTGTCAGCTTCCTGCAGTTGCCCCTGGGACCCTGACATTCCACATCTCTGCTCCTGTGGCCTCCAGAGATGTATGTGAAATTTGTCTCCTTGTCCCTGAGCCTCCTCTTCACAAGGAGGGGATGGAGGGGAGGGGAAGGGAAGAGATACAACAAGATGAAGCTAACCTGAGAGAGCAGTGAATACCAGTGATTGGTAACATGGTTTTGCCCAAATCTTTCCGTTGTTTGAAGGAAACTTTTGAAGGTGAAGCTTAGCATTAAATACAGGGCAACCTGAGTGAAGCATGGTGAAGCACTCCAACCACCTTTGCCTTGCAGAACAGTCCATCATCAGCGAGTATGAAAAGAGCTTGCAGTTTGATGAAAAGTGTCTCAGCATCGTGCTGGCTGAGTGGGAAGCAAACCCCCTCATCTGTCCTGTGTGTACAAAGTAAGAGTTTCTAAAACCTTTTCGGCATTATTGGTTCCCATCCCCCACTCCAAGGTGAGTGGAATTTCCCCCTAAATGAGTTGCCTGAGAAGGTTTGGAGATCCAGGTCTGGTGGCCATGATGCTCTGGGATCCTAATTCTGCTTCTAGGTACAACCTGAGAATCACAAGCGGTGTGGTTGTGTGTCAGTGTGGCCTGTCCATCGCATCTCATGTGAGTGTTCCACACACAGATTTTGTACCACCTCTTTCCACATATATATACTTTCTTCAAGAACCTCCAGTGGTGGACTGGAGCCTATTGTGCACATCTCTTCCTAATTTCATGTTCAGTGATGTCACCTTGGTAGCTTCAAATCAACCATGGTGAGAATATATACAGCATGAAAATTGGTAAACACTTCAGAACAGGGCTTTTATGTCCCTCGAGGCCCACCACTGCTTAAGATCTTTATAGAGATCCCAGTTTAGGATTGGAAATGCCTGTATGTGATCTTCCATTATAATTCTCCATATATGAAGACAAAACTAATTCAGAATTTAAGCTTTAATGATCTTAAAATACAGGAGCCCTCTTGTCTGACATGATGGGGATTTCAAGTTTGCCAGTTAATTGAACAGTTGGTTAAAATGGCAAATTATAAAAATGACACATTTTATGATAACTTTTCAAACATACAGGTTTATTTGCCAATCTTTGAGTGGGGCTCTACTGACTGGAGAGCTGAGTCATCTTTTTTACATAACCAATCCCTATAATACATAGTCTGGAGTTTCCAGTTTTGCTTCTATAAAGTGGATCTAGAAGCTGAATATGCAACTTTAGGATTTTTTTCCTCATCTTTTACCTAATTCAACAGCTCCTTTTTGTTTAACTTTTTATTTTTTGAGACGGGGTCTCACTCTGTCACCCAGGCTGGAGTACAGTGGCACAATTATAGGTCACTGTGGCCTCAAACTCCTAGGCTCAAGCAACCCTCCTGCTTTAGCCTCCTGAGTAGCTGGGACTGCAGGTGTGCACCACCACGCCTGGCTAAATTTTCTTCCTCTGTTTTATAAACGAGGTCTCACTATGTTGTCCAGGCTGGTTTTAAACTCCTGGCCTCAAGTGTTTCTCCCACCTTGTACTCCCCAAGTGCTAGAATTACAGGTGTGAGTCACTGAGCCCAGCCTGCCCTTTTTTTCTTTTTTTAAGCACCTTATCTTTTTGAGTGTTTCCTAAACTTTTGAGCTTATTATAAAAACAAAACTTTATTTTCATCCCATGTCATTGGTTTACATATTATATAATTAAATCACTGAGTTCAATTAGCACAGACAGATCTGGGAGCAAACGATGCCAATTCTCGGGAAAAGTACACTTAGCTGGTGGGGGCAGAAACGGAGGGAGGCTAGAAAATCATTCATTATCTCCAAATGTTCTTTGTGCCATGAGCGGCAGCCAGTGTGTTTTATGGCAGGAGTGGAGGGCATTGGTAATCTGGAGAAGGGTTATGGAGATTAGTTAACAGATCTTCTCAGTACAGTCATGGACCCAAGAGGTTCTTGAAAGCTCCAAGGAATCAAGCCATCACAGCAAGCCAGAGTATGTTGGTTGGTAGGAGGAATCAGGATTTTCAAACTATTGATTATCAAGTTCATAAAATTAGGTTGAACATTTATATTTTTTAGTGTCCGGAGTTGACAGAGCAGAAGCTTCGTGCCTATTTAGAGGGTAGTGTAAATGAGCACAGTGCACATTGTTCCCACACCCCTGAATTTTCAGTCACTGAAGGAATAGAAGAAAAGTCCAATCTTCTTATGAGCTGTCTGGTAAGCCTCTCATGGGACCCAGTCCGTAGTAAGTGGGGGTTGGTGGTTGGTTTTATTCCCACCTTGGTAGAAATAATGGCTTAGAAACAGGTAATGTTTAATGGCATTTATTCTCTGAGGAATTTACTTGCATAGAAAAGTGAAAGTCACAAGTCACTTCAATGAAAAGGCCAATCATTCCCTGAAAGGGGAAAGGAAGAGGCAGCATAGGATCATGGCAGGAGCATTGATCTGGGAATTAGGAAGCCTGGCTGCACTGTCTGCCCTTGTTAGATTAGATGGTCATTTCATAATCATGACACCCAGATAGGCCTTCCTGGCACCACTTTTGCAAAGGATACAGGACAGGAAGCACAGCAAGGCAGCATCAGGCTTATCCCTCAGCAAGAGTCTTTATAGAGGTCCAAGGGTTAGTTTCTAGCCTGAGTACCTGATGCCATGTCACCTATAACACTGTTGCAGTTACCTGCTCACATGGCTTTGTCCTTGAGGCCAAGGACAGTATCTTTTATTCCCAGTGCTGGGGACATAAGTAGGTGCTTAGTATGTTTGTACAGATGAGTTAAGGTGGAAGGAGGAGAGTTGAGGAGGTACAAGTCAGATGGCTTTGGCTTCTGCCTTCTTAGTAAAGTGAACCAGTGAGTCATCCACAGATTGTAATGGTAGCAGAGCTGGAGTGTGGAGGTCCTTGAGTGTAAAAGTTTCAGACCAAGTGCTGGAGGGGATGGCAAGGGCAATTAAAAGTATTGCCTAACTGCTGAGTGGACAGCTGCAGCTCAGCAGGCATTTGTCAGGGACCCTGGTTGTCCCCTCACCTGACCATCAGTGCCCTGCAACTCAGAGTAGCAGTGATGCCAATTGGATTGTGAGGTTTGAAAGGCAAGTGCTGTGCAGCAGTGCTAGGGAGGGCGTGACTGACAATGCTGGTTCCAGAGTGGGCAGGGAGACCATGGTTGGGAAAGGGGGTGTCACAGCAAAGATGGGAAAGAGGAGAGGGAAAGACATAATTATATTCAGTAGGCTCCCAGAGTTCAACATTTTGTAGACATTTGGCATGCTCTAGAGTTCCAGTTTACCACTAGACCTTCAGTTTTCATTTAAGGGAGAATCAAGGACCTGTGGGTTAAGATCCAGTGAGGTCAGGCTGTAGGGTAATTCAGCATACATGTTGAGGATGAGGTGTGGAAGAAGATAGGTGTGGGTTACAGAAGATGGTAATGTATTTCAAGGACTTGGAATATTTGAGATATGACAGTGGTCTGGGGGTGGTCATGAGGATGGAATATGCTAAACCACCTATTAGCACGGTTAGTGTCTTCCAGAGAAAGCCAAATGTATTACCAATGAAGTGGAAAGAGTCAAGGTTAAGGATAGACAGGATCCCTTAGCATGGAATCAGGAGCCAGTTTTATACTCATGTGCTACTGCTATTACAGATCAAGGGAAGATATGGTATAATCAGCGGGCCTCTGAGTTGTTTCTGCTTGTAGTGAGCATGCATGGTTTGTACCTCCCCTCTAATACATACCTGTGTCAATCTTGTGTTAAGCTGAAGGAGTCTCACCTCCTTGCTGGGCTGAAGCTCCAAGCTGTCCAGAGTTTGAATAATCTTTCTGGTCACTGGTTTCCCGAGGGTGATGATATTTGATTAGTTCATCTCCACAATTTGATCTTAGCGTGAAGACTACATTGCTAATGGTTTCCAAGGCTGTTGTTTGAAGGTTACAGGACAGCAAAGCCCAAGAGGGGGCTTCATCAGTGGCCTCTTTGACAAACTATACCACTGAACTAATTTGTAATTGTAACTGAACTTGGTTGGCATCTTCTAATGTGTAGGAATTCTAATTATTGATTACAACTTTTAACCAAATGTTAAGATAACTTTCACGACTAGAATATAATGTAAGCAATTTTTTTTTCTATTTAATCCAGGCTTGTGATACTTGGGCTGTGATCCTCTAAACAACTCTTTCCCTCTGAGAAGAAGCCTTGTATATACAAACCTTTTATTTATAACTAACTTTTTTGTATTAAAACTTTTCAAACATCTCTGCTCTTGCTGTTTTTGTGACACAGGTTGGAGGGGAAGGAATAGAAATGGAAAAGACAAACTGCCTTGGAGGAGATAAGCCAATTTTATTGTCCATCATTATGTTATACAAAAATCTAGATTTGTACAAAGCAAATGAAAAGTAAATGAGAATGCAAAAGAAATAATTTAAATTTGCTATTTTTTCCATGATAGGATGATAACCATTTCAAAGCACACGTGTGTGGCTTCAGAGAAGGATTTGTTCACCAGCCAAAGCCTGCCATAAAAGTAAGGCTTTCAGTGTCTCTGTATGCTCTATTGGCTCGTGACAAAACGCTTGAGATCTTCAAGAAAAGTAATGTACTCCTGGTGTTCCAGGGCTGTGCTGAGCTCCACCAACTCATCCGCAAAAGTGTTGTCTACCCCTCGGTCCGCAAGGAAATCCATTAGATGGTCATACAAGGCCTGCAAAGGAACAACATTTACTAGTTTAAAAAAAAAAAAAAGACAATCTGTAATGCTTATTAATCAAAATACTTCTTTCTCTCCTTAAACTAGGACCCTCCCATGCAAAGCCCAAGAGCATCCCCCCTCTTATAAAGCACTCACCCAGTCTAGGGAATCTGTGTTGAGTGTGTAATTGGTGTCCCTCCATTCAGAATCGCCAGTGGACTGAAAGCTAACTTCCCTGATAGAGAAAATGTCACTTTCAGCCTCCTCCTCTTGTCCAACCTGAGAGGAAACATATTTGGGGAAACTGAAGGGTTTCCCAGGACAAGCCAGACTCAAGCAAAGAAAATGACTTTACGGCTTTAAACTCACCAGGTTTTACTCTTGTTCCCTCATCCCCCACCTCTCTTCCCCTGCTTTGCTGGTGTAAGATACAAAGTCTTTTAAGTGTCTGCTAAAAAGGACCAGGAGGGTCCCAGGAACTCCTTGTTCCCAAAAGGCTGGCATTCCATCCGACATACCTCATCTTCTGGATAGTGGCAGTCCAGCACAAGGGCCTTCTTGCCATCATTCTTCATAACTTCAACCACGAAATTAGGAGTTGATGTCAATTCAGGCTGGGGAAACAAGAAAAAGTCAGTACATGCCATTGTTGGAGAGGGTTGGATGCCTGGACCAAAGGTCTCAGACAGTTCACAGTGTCTGATGGCCACTACTATTAGGACATTATTTAGCCACTTTAACAGTCTTATGCTATAGCATTCCCAAATAAGCATCTTAGAATCTTTAACACAGACTACCTCACTTCTGTTAGCACCCTACTTAGTTAAAGAACACACTGGGTTTACAATCAAGAAATGTGCATTCTGGCCCTAGCTATGTGCTGATTAGTTGATATTTATATCAGTCCCTTAAGCTTCTTGGGCCTGTTTCTCCATCCATACACTGCAAAGTTTGCTTGAAGTTCCAAGATCTCTTTCCAGCTTGACTGTTTCGGGTGTCTTCCTTTACTACAGAATACAATGAAAGGCTAGTGCACCTAAGTGGCTGTCGTAATGGCTGAATAATGGCAGCAGCTCTTCCTTTGATGGTGAGCCCTGGGAGCAGACAGTCCAGTGTCAGGGAGATGCTAGTCAGGATGACTGAGACAGAAGCACCCTGGAAAGCTATGCTCTCCATGCTAGGCCATGAGATAAGACTGTACTGATGCCTGCTCAGTCAGATCTAGGGACCCTGTGGCCCTCATACTCGTTTCTTAGCTGGGCGCACTACTTCCTAAAATGTTTGAAGACTGGGTCCCATCCAGGTCCACCCAAGAGGGCCAGCAACCTAAGGAAAGATCTCCACCTGGCCAAGTGTTAAAATCTCTGTTGCCTCTGGCTTTCTTATCTTGGTTAAGTGGCTAGTATTTGTTACCACCTTGTGACATTTTAGGAACATTCCTCACATGGAAACACACCAAATGATAATCTCCAGTATCAAACATCTCCCTATCATGGGAGGGGTTGAGACAGTTTCAGTTCCTTTCTGTAAAGAGAATACAAGGCAAACTATAAAGCCTGAGCTTGCAGATGGCAATTTTGTCCCTGGAAAAGAAAGGGGGCCACAGCCCCAATACTAAAATAAAGCTAGTGAAAAACTATCGATTCTGCCACGCAGCAAGTCCCAAGGATGGGTATCCTTTGCCTTCTCTCTTCTAGCATTAGAGGGAATTAAAAGAAAGAAAGAAATGTTCCTTCTCTAACCCCCCGGGGAGCCTACCAGAACTAGGTAAAAGCTAATGATAGTGTTAGGAGCTTACCTCCTGTTCCTCAACCTTCTGCCCCTGTGAGGGCTCCTCCTCACCATCAAATGTTGGTGGGATGCTGTTGTTAATGTTGAAAGTGACCGTGATCCTAGAAAGCAGAACACATAGACAAGGCACAATTTTAGCTGAGATTAACAGATGAGCATGTAGACAAGCAACGGTTTAAGAAGGCGTATTGAAACAATGCCTCTATCCTAGCTGACCATACATCTGAATTGTTTGCAGAACATCCAACCCTGAGACTGATTCAGCAGGTCCAAAGTGTGCCTACTATATGCCAGTTGCTGGAAGTCAAACTAACAGGCCCCAGTTTATCTCAGTCAAACAGTCACACGTGGGCCACTTCCATCAGGCCAGCATCCCAGGGCTCGCTGCCACGTGTCCACTGGTTATCTCATAGTTCCTGACACTGCCCACCCTGGTGTTTCCAGGGAACCCTCAGTAAAAGTGAGCAGCTGAGAAGTCGGTGGGATGGAATAGAAAGCCCTTTTAAGAGCTTTTCTCCACCACAAAATCTGCCCCTCGTAGGAATGGGAGGAGGCGCACTGAGGGCTGCACCAGCTGAGCATCAAGAGCAGCGCTGGTGCTAGGAAGGGGAGGCCTCACAAAGAACAGCATGCTGCAGGACAGGTGCATTCTTCAGAGTACTTGTGCGATGTTTTATCATCACAAAGCACGCCAGAAACACCAACTAATGACACTTTTAAGGTGCAAGAATCCTCACCTGACAAATCATGTTCCAAATTTGAGTCGATACTACTAGGATACGAGATTTGGAATCAGAATTGCTGGGTGGCGAAACTCCAGCAGGCACTATTCCATACAAGAGTATGCTAATTGCTGCCCTCCTGGAGTCGTGCCAACTAGCTGCCTTGCCACGAAGCTGCTTTCCCATAGGAACAACAGCAGTTTGAGATTTAGCCACAAAATGTGTCGAATCTGCGACAGTGCTGACCAAGCTGAGCTCCTGGGCACAGAAACGCAGTGATGTTCATCAGAGCATTATTTAAAATGACCCAAAATTGGTAATGAAAACCTTAGGAAAATGGTTTAGGTGAGGCTGTACAATACATAACTGACCTATGTATGGGAAAACACTATATACTAGGCAAGTAAGAATCAGAACCCTACTTCACACCATATACAAATGTTAACTCAAAATGGATCACAGACCTAAACATAAGCTAAAACTAAAAAACTCTTAGATGAAAACATAGGCATAAATCTTTACAACCCTGGGTTAGGCAGTGCTTTCTTAGATGTGACACTAAAAAGCACAAGTGACAAAAGGAAAAATAGGTAAACTTGACTTCCATCAAAATTAAAAACTTGTGTGTGTCAAAGGACACAACCAAGAAAGTGAAAAGAACCCACAGGATGGGAGAAAACACTCAGATATCCTATATCTGATAAGAGTTGTACCCAGAAAATATAAAGAACTCTAACAATAAAAAGACAAATAGGATACTACTTCACATCCACTAGGATAGCCAAAATGATAAAGGTGGACAACAACAAGTATTGGCAAGCATGTGGAGATATTGGAACCCTCATACATTGCTGTTTGAATTGTAAAATGGTGCCGCCACTTTGTAAAAACGGTCTGAAAGTTCTTCAAAGAGATCAACAGAGTTATATGACCGAGCAATTCCACTTCTAGGTATATATTCAAGAGAATGAAATCATATGTCGACAGACACGATGTCCATGGTTTATTCATATAGTTAAAAGGTAGTAACAAGTCAAATGTCTATCAACTGATGGATAAATAAAATGTGGCATATCCGTACAATGGAATATTATTCAGCCATAAAAAGAAGGTAAGTACTGATACCTGTTACTATCAACATGGATGAACTTTGAAAACATTGCTAAGTGAAAGAAGGCAGACACGAAAGGCCACATAATGTATTCCATTTATATGAAATGTCCAAAATAGGTGATGTACACAGAAAGTAGCTTAGTTGGTTGCCAGGGGCTACAGGAAGAATGACTGCTAATGGATATTGTTTTGGGGCGATGACAATGTTCTAGAATTAGATAGTGGTGACTGATGTATAATTTTGTGAATACTAAGAACCACCTAATTGTATACTTTAATAAAAGAGTGAGTTTTATGGTTTATAAATTAAATCTCAATAAAGCTGTTATTAAAAAAACAAGATAAAGAATTGCATGTACATCATGAGGTCAATTATAAAAAAATTCAAGAAAAATCAGAAGATTCTAAATGTTTATCTGTATAACAGGATTACAGATGACTGTATAATACAGTAAAGTATAAACAACACTTAACAGTCTAGGAGAAGAGGGAGGAGCTGAACCAGGTTAAAAACTCCCACCTCTTTCTGATGGCAACCATCACTACATTGTAACCCTATCCTGTTACATGGGAGTTACATTATTTTGCATTTTCAACTACTGTAAAAATCAGAGGACAGGGCCAAGCCAGTTTTTTTTTTTTTTTTTGGAGACAGACTCTCGCTCTGTTGCCCCTGCTAGAGTATAACTCACTGCAATCTCACACTCCTAGGCTCAAGCAATCCTCTTGCCCCAGCCTCCAGAGTAGCTGGGACTACAGGCATGTGCCATTGCACCTGGCTAATTTCTCTTTTTTTTTAAGTAGAGACAGGGTCTTGCTGTTGCGCAGGCTGGTCTTGAACTCCTGAGCTCAAGTGATCCTCCCACCTAGACCTCCCAGAGTGCTAGGATTACAGGGAGTGCTAGGATTAGAGGCGTGAGCCACCACACCCAGCCCCAGGCCAGTTTTATCAGGACTGTAAACCAGAGATCAAACTAATTCCTGTCACTACTATAAGAACCTCTGAATCTGCATGCCTAAATTTAGGCAGAGCATGGCTTCCCTCAACAGTAAAGATTTACTGCCTCTATCTTTCAGTAGACTTGCAGCTACATACTTTTGTGCTACTTTCTTAAGTCTCCTCAGTAACCAGCCAACAGCAAATCTGTGTTCAGTGAATGAGCCATCAGACACTTATGAAGTTGTTCAAATGAATCTCCCTGTCTCTTGAAAATCATCTCTCATATCAAAGTACCAACCTCAACTCAAGGCTACTCTGGGGGTGACCCAAGACAGGTCCTATAGGGCCACAGATTTGGTCCCCTGGAGTCCCCAGACCAGTACTTACTTTTCCCCAGCAACTTTCCGCACTAATTTAGCTTCTGTCCCATTCACTTCCAGCTCCCAACCTCCGGACATCTTGGGGAGAGACTTATGCTTCTGGATTTTCTTTTCCTCCTTAATTTCATCACTCAGAAATTCAACAAAAGCTTTATCCCCTAGAAAGAAAATCCACATGATACCAGAAAAGGAAAGCCAGTTAGTTTAACATAAAACAATTACCCAGGTTACTGCAGCCAGAAATCTGGATTTGGACAGTTTCTAATCTCTCAGCTGTTATGGTTGCTCTGAGACCTTAGCCCAATTCACACTTTTAAGCCTGTTTCCTCATCTGTAAAAATACCACAATACTATTAGTAGGCAGTTGAGCTTGATTCTGGCAAAGTGATTTCCAGTTAAAAATACTCATGACCACCTTTCTCCATAAAACAAAAGAATTCCCAATTACCTTCTTCCACTTGCCAGCAGACATAACCATGCTACTTTCATCCACGACCTTGAGCCTTCCTAAAAGCTTCATTTTCGAGAGACTAAGGATAAAGGTGCCCTCCAGTATTCGATCCTTTCACCACCCCCGAACATTTGATGGATGGGAGAGGAAGGGGCAAGTGATCACACGTGGGTTTTACCTGCTGGCTGCCAAATATTACGGGGCCTCGGGGATCGGTTCCGGGCGACCCACTCCTGGCAGTCTACGCTTTCCCTCTCCGGACGCCCCCCGTACCCCCGCCACAACGCCCCCGACCCGCGTGCGCGAACCTCACCTTCGGTGTGCAGCGCGCCGCAGCCGCAGCCGCAGGCACAGGGCCCGGGAGGCCGCAGGAGGCCGGGCCGCCGCACCGACCCCGCGCGCACGCTGAGCAATCCGAAGGGCCGGACGCACGGCCGGGGCGCCAGCTGCAGTAGCTGCCGGAGCGGCGGGGCCGGCGCGGCGGCGCGGACGCCGGCGACGGCGGGGCCCAGGGCACGGGGCACGCAGCGGAGCAGAGACAGCATCGTGCCGGCAGCGGCGGACACGTGCGTATGCGAATGTCGAGCCGGGCCCAGGCCCCTCTGACCTAGCGCGCCGCCGGAAGCCCCGCCCTCGCCGGAAGCGCTGCCCGCGCCGGCGCTGTAAGACTGAAGGCCCGTGGGCAGGATCGCGCCCTCTGCTGGGAACCTCCGGTGCAGCCCCGGGGAGGCCTCCCGCCGGATTCCTGGGCTGTCTCCCGGAGTCCGCCTGAGTCTGATCTCCGAGGCTTTGTGTTTAATTCTCTCTAGTGGCTGCTTGTACTCTCTCAATTTCCTCCTACCGTTGTCAAAGCACGCCAGGCTTTCTGACTGCGCGGAATGCACCTCCGACTCCCATCAGACCCGACTCCAAGGTCACTTCCCGTAGGAGGCCTTCCTGGAACCTCCTCTCTTCCACGTGATAGGCGCTCGAGCTTGTGCGCACCCAGCCCCTATGCTTCACTCCCTTTCGGCAGACACCTCCTGCCAGTGCTGGTTTACCAGGCGGCATCCCCTCACTCCTACCAGGCTGTGCGACCCTGAAGGCCGGATCTGTGATTAACTTGTGTCCTTTCCTCTCCGCACCCTCCAACCTTGCATCCAAGTTCTAAATGGAGCATCATTTTTCTGGCAACAAGTAGCCATGACTGTTGGGTGGGCTGGGAATGGGGTAGATGAAGAACTGAGATGAGGACCGCATGGAGGGTGAGACAATAGCCACAGGGGTCAGGAGAGTCCGGAGGTTGTAAAGATAAGGCTGTTCCAGAGGGAACTCCTCCTCCCCAAACTTTCATTAAAACCTATTAAGACTCGCCACTCTTCCCTTTGTCAGTGTGGACACCCTTTTTGGCCTCCACCCACCTGCACTCAGGTGCCCAAAATAAACAGCGTTTTGCTGTATCTCAGTCTTGAGTGTCTTCCTCTCAGCTCCGACCTAACAATGACTTACATCAGATTTAGGTTAAAAACCAACAATCCTACCTTTCTAGGATAGACAGTATATATAAGGTACCAAGAAGGCATGTCTTACCAAATTAGGGACAATGATTAAGACTAATATTTAATTTTTCCTAAACAGTTTTCTCTGAAGGGAAAACAGACCCAAGAAACAAGCCACACACGTCATGTACACGATTCGTTTTTAATAGATTTGATAGTCAAGTGCAAATTTGAGCATTATATACAAAAGCTGATGTTTCTATAGTTATTTGTTTGAATAAGACCAGACTCTCAAAATACAAGTTAAGCCTGAACCAACGAGATATTTTTTCTCCCTCTACTTTTTTCTGCAAGTTACAATATTCTGATCAAATACATTCCCCACAGATGCAACTGTTTCCTTGTATGTTCAAGGAATGGCATCTTAGATGCATGGCCGCAGTGCCAAGCAGTTTCTGATAACTGGATTAGGCAGATTTATGTATCAAAGTACAGCACATAATCAGTTTCCACCACAGAGCAAGACTTGCCTCCATTCTGGTATCTCTTTACAACTAGCAGAGATGCAGCATTAAGGGTTTTTATCAAGGACCTGGTGTTTGCAGTCTCTCCCTTTGTAATGAAATGTGTGTTAATCTGGATGTTTCACACTCCATGATTACTAGAAGTAGAAAACAAATACCTGAGGCATGCAATCTGCTTGGAGTACATCTATTTACATGAAGCTGCTCATGGGAGCTGGTGATTTGTCCAGACATGGATTTCACAGATTGGAAAAGAGGTGTCACACCATCAGAGATTCCACCAACTGAAAAAGTAGCTGAAGATTATATTGCAGTATCATTGTGAAACATTTAACTTTCTTAAGAAAGTTTAAGTTTAAAGTGTACTATCCCCTGCAGCTCAATATAAATAACCATTTATTTCTTTGTAGTAATATGTGAAGTCAGAATGGGTTTTCCAATCTGAATTAATCCCTGAGCAGCTATGTTAAAAATTAACTTTATAAAAAGCCCAATAAAAAACTAAATACTATATTAAAACTCTACCACAATGTTACAGTGATAAAAGTATTTCTGTACAGAAACATTAAAGCTACTTAGAAGCTGTTTAAATCCTTTACCCCTCAGAAAAAAATATACATTTCTGGGAACTGTTCAGGTACTTAAGCTGGACATAAATGACTCCAAGTTAACTTTTATTTGACCCAGAGAACACCTCTAGCTAGAGAAATAATTTGCTGAGGAACATAATAAACTGTCCCACCCCTGATGTTTTACAATATGATGCATGTTTTATTAAAAATACAATATTTTCTTTTACCAAGTCAGGCTAAATATCCTAGCCTCCTATTAAATGAATGAGACAAATACACTTAAAAAAAAAAAAAAACTTTCTGGAAAACTTTTCAGAAAGTCATCAATGGTAAGAACAAGTTAATCTGTGAAAGAACAGAAAGTTTAAGAATTCAGTAAGATAAGGTATCTAGGATCTGTCAAATCTTACTTGACCTAAATATAACCATTTCTAACACAAATAAATCACAAGTGCTCAGGCACCCCTAAACACTGGCAAAAACCTTAACTGCTCAGGACCCTGGCTAGTGTTGTAAATAAAGACTGAGCCAGATTTGACATGCGCAACTGTGGACAGATGAGACTCTGGAATGGGGGTGCTCCAGCAGGCCACAGTCTCTGAAAAGTGCTCACTGGGTCTAGAATGAAGAGACTGTCCATGGTCTTTGAAGAGCCTCTTAGGCAGTTTAGCCCCCTGCTAATAAACTGTTTGATTCATCCTGTAAGAAATGACAAAATACTGCACAGATGTGTTTTGACCAATTAAGCACAATAAAATGGCTAAACTTGGCTTTTTCTAGGGCAAAACATTCTCTGGGAAAAGATTACTTGCTTTGGATAATTAAATAGTTAAGAAGAACTATTAGTGTCTTTTCCCTTCTCAGAATATCAGAATAGAAAGAGACTGTGGAGATCCTTTCATTCCCTCTGACAAATGCAGACAATGAGGGTTAGAGAGGTGCCTGACAGTTAGGAAGTAGCGAAGCCAGATTGTCCCCAAGTCCCTGTGAAGAAGGAAAATAGATCATAGAAAATCAGTATGATGCAAGAATGTAAGACCAGATGTGTTGGCTGGAATGAACCAATGCTCTCTGGGTTCTCGCTGACCACGCCCCTCTCCCCTCCCACCCCCAACAACTCTGAACAGGGGCCCTGCCCAAAGAGAAACAGCTGAAATGAAGCACAGAGTCATTCCTCATGCTCACATGTTCACAGGTACTCAGTGACAAAAATGACAAGTGGGTATGTGGGAGGACACTAAAAGGTCAGTTTTCCATGTCTATACTTGACATGATTCAGAAGGTACAAATCAACCTTTGCCCAGGAAACTTAACGTG
The DNA here is from genome assembly GCA_023783475.1 of Daubentonia madagascariensis. Classification (NCBI taxonomy): domain Eukaryota; kingdom Metazoa; phylum Chordata; class Mammalia; order Primates; family Daubentoniidae; genus Daubentonia; species Daubentonia madagascariensis. The sequence continues at coordinate 71,611 of JAKFHU010001752.1, read as the reverse complement.
TCTCCTGAAAGCACTGATGGGGACATGCACCACAGAAGCATGGAGGACCAAGAGATGCCTCCACTGGGCTCTGCTTGGAGACAGACATACAGCAGTCCACCCCCTGAGACTTGAGGGTTCAGTAGGGATGGCCATCCCAGGAGGTAAGAAACAACACACCTCCCCCTCTGGAAACTTCTACAGAAGTCAATTGCTTATGTTTTCCATTTTAAAGCTGCATACAGATAGACATTAAAATAGAACTAAGGACAACAAACATCCAAGCTCTGCAACCTCCTATGGCCCCCTCCTAGAAAATCCCCCTCAGTCACAAGAACTTGGTATTTTGTTGTACGTAATTCACACCATGTAGAAACCAGTAACACTAAGCATAATGGCTCACAGCTCACTGTATGTCTATCGTGCGCCAGGAATAGCTCTGGGTACTTTCTATTCACTTTCTCTAAACTTCATGACCCCAATCCTATAAGTAAGTATTATTATTATTATCCCCATTTGGCAGATGAGGAAACTGAGGCTCAGAAGTTAACTAAGTCACCCAAAGTCACCCAGCAAGAACCAAAACCATAATTTCGAAGTTTCCAGGATATAAATTATATGTACACATCTACATGGTTCAGTCCTAAGCATTTAAGCAAAGACGCTTTCAAGCTCCTGGAAGTCAGGCATGTCTAGCTGCATTAAAACCTGCAGCTTCTCTAGGTGCCAACCTGGAAATCTGCTATGAGGACAGCTGTGGTCCAAGCTCCGTGGCACCAGCAATCCTGGCAGCATCCTGGAATAGCTCAGTTTCTGGCGGTTCTCAGCTTCCTCCTGAAGTACTCGGGGGCAGCCTCATACAGCCACTCAGCATCCACAACGCAGAGGTCCCGCATGTAGCACTTGTTGGTGTAAAGCAGCTCAGTGTACACAACGCAGGCTGGCTTGCAGTGGAAGAGGACAGACGAGGGGTGAATGGCCACTGGCTGGTGGGTGTCTGTGGTGGCATAGGTACCGTCCGGCTGAAGCTCAGCAGTGCTCATGAAGAGGCTGTGAGCCAGACAGCGGCGGACACTCTCCATGTCTCCTCGGGATGACAAGATTGGCATTGACATCTGTTTCAGGAGGAAGAGAGAAATGAAGAAGACCCCAAACATAACTACTGCTCAGCACTGCACGGTGTGTTGGAACCACTGGAGCTAAAATGCAGCCTATACGGCAAGCCTAACACAGTGGATTTTGACATTCAGAGTTGATGACCTCAGATGCCTTCGGCATCAGCAAGGTCAGGGGAAGAAGGCACAGCTCAAGGAGGATGGACCGAAAACTGGGAAACCACTGCCTGGGAGTGGAAGGACTTGAGGGGAGACATTCATATGAGCCCCAGGCAGGTTGGCGTCCCAGCAAGGCGTCCCAGGAAGGAAAGGCCTTTCCCTGTTGCGCTGACTACGTCATCATCTCCTCACTCCTGTTCCTCCGACAGGATGCCGCCCGATTCATCTTCCTAAAGCACAACTCAAATCATTCTCATCCGCCCAAAAACCTTCAACGCCTCTATCGCTCCTAGCAAAAAGAGGGGAAACCTGTTGTGGTGAAGCCATGAATGAGCCTCTGAGCCTGCCCTGCCTGTCTTTTCTCTCCCGCATCTCCTAAGAAATCTGTGCTCCTCCACAGTCAGCTGCTTTCTCTTCCCTAGCCCCGCTCCACCATTCCTAGCTCGGTGCCTTCGCGGCTCTGCTCCTAGGAGGAATGCTGCCCTCCACCTCTGCGGGGGCATGCCAGCCACCAGTCAGTGTTCTTGCTCTTACCGTCCTCGCTGAGTGGGTTGCGTAACCTCACACCTGTGGCCACGGCCAAAGAGACCAGTGGTGCACACTGGCTTGACCTAACCGGCCAGCTCCTCTCTTCCAGGCGTTTAGGTCTGAAGTGGGAAATCTAGTCAATCTCTGCTAGGCTCTTGAGTGAAGAGGCCATGAAAAGGAGGTAAAAGGCGAGAAGAGGGAAGCAGGCACACAGAAAGCACCCATAACAAGAGGACCAGCAGGTCCAGAGGAAGTAGCTGCTTTTTCTACTTCCTTATTCCAGTTCTGGGTGGGGTGTGACTCTATTTCCTGCCCATAGGTTCCAAGAGAGGCCTCCTTATCCTTTGAAAATTCTCCCTTTTTTCCTTTATGATGGCTCAAGGGCTTTTGCTTTTAGCAATCAGCTGATCCTTGTCTGATGAAGACACTTTTATCCCTTTATCTGTCAAGATGTAGCTCACTTGTTACCACCTCCAGGAAGCCCTGAGGCTAACTGGTGGCCTCTCCTTCCAGACTGCCAGCAGCACCACTCACTGGCTGTGTGACTTGGGGTAAGTCACTTAACCTGATTAGGCTTAGTTTTATCATTTTTAAAATGGGAATAACAACAAAATGAACCTTATGGATTTAACTGAGGATTTTAAATAAGGTAATCACATGAAAAGTATTTAGAACAGTGCCTAAATAAATGCCTCATAAATGACAGTGATTATTTTTGTTATTATTGCCTCCTTGCATGAGTATATGTATAATACATCAGATCGCTCCTCTAGATTGTACCTTAAAACAGCAGTCCCCAGCCTTTTTGGCACCAGGCAGTGGTTTCATGGAAGACAATTTCTCCATGGACAGGAGGGGGTGGATAGTTTTGGGATGATTCAAGCACATTACATTTATTGTGCAGTCAAACCTCTCTGCTAATGATAATCTGTATTTGCAGCCACTCCCCAGCGCTAGCATAACCACCTCAGCTCCGCCTCAGATCATGAGGCATTAGATTCTCATAAGGAGCACGCAACCTAGATCCCTCGCGTGCGCAGTTTACAGTAGGGTTCATGCTCCTATGAGAATTTAATGCCGAAGCTGATCTGACAGGAGGCGGAGCTTATGAGGTGATGTGAGTGATGGGGAGCAGCTGGAAATACAGATGAAGCTTTGCCTGCTCACCTGCCACTCACCTCCTGCTGTGCGGCCCAGTTGAGCGGCCCAGTTCCTAACAGGCCACAGGCTGGACCAGTACCATTGGGGACCACAGCCTTAAGAGTCTTAGGCATGTCTGTAAAATCCCAGAACCTTGACCACTGCCTGGCATACAAAGAGAGGCACCCTTGGCCACTAAAAGATCCTAAGTTCACAACTAATAGAGAAGGACCATTTCTACTGTCAATAATATAATTGAGAGACTCATGAAGCCAAGAGATAGACTGGCAGGAAAACTGTTCATGTACAAAAGGGGTTTGGTAAAATGTGTAAAATATAGACTACAACAGGCTACTAAGAGAAGAAATCGCTCTAGTGCTAACAACTGGCTGTTGGCATCAGACACAGGCCTGGGTACTGGCTACAACTGTCTCCAGGAGTGTGCACACAGTCTGCACATAGGGGGCTATCTTAGAAGAGGCCTCACACACAAAGACATTCCCCACAAGAATTGTTTATGACAGCAAAAACATGGACACTATCTCAGTGCTCAACAACAGAGGGATGCTTACATAAACTACCCTCCCCACCTCTGATATACAACTCTGTTATACAACCATTAAATATACCGTGACAGGTCTTTAAAACATCATGTACTCTAAGAAGGAATATAAGCTAAATTAAAACTTTGTGGTGGACACTTTGGCAACATCTATCAAAATCTAAATCCCCCATCTAGAAATTCATACTATGTGCACCAGAGCACAAAGACATATGTAGGAAAATGGTCATTATAGCATAATGCAAACAACCACTATTAGAGGAGTTGTTAAATAAATTGTAGTGAATACTGTGAACTAAAATTTAAAAATCTTAAGCCCCCCAGCTGACTGAACGGACCCCCTCTTGGCCAAGGGGGCCCCAGAAATACCCTAAAGCTGAGTTGCTGGCCATGAGAAGGGAGGACAGACATGCCTCATCATGCCCCCCTCCCTCCCTTCTTGGAGATATCCTTTGTAACTCATTAACAGGCCTAAGGCTATACAAGACAAAACTTAAACCACACCTACAGATCCTCAATTTACTTAACAAATCACTTGAGTCTGGGTATATGTTGGGTGGCTAGTCTCTGATTAGCAGACTTCCTTATCTTAACTTAAAACATTCCAAGCCTTCAGACAAAGCTTCATTTCTTTAACCAATTACAAATCAAAGAATCTTTAAACCCACCTATAACCTGTAAGTCCCCCCATCCCCCACTTTGAGATTTCCATCTTTTTGGGCCAAACCAATGTACACCTTCCATGTATTGATTTATGACTTTATATGTAATTCCTGACTCCCTGAAATGTATAAAACCAAACTGTAACCCAACCACAGGGAGTCCACTTGCTCAAGGCTTCTTGGGCATGGCTCTGGGCCACGGTCCTCAAACTTGGCTTAGAATAAACCTCTTTAAATTATTTTATAGAGTTTGGGTTATTTTCCATTGACGATACAATAAAATGCTACGAAGTCACTAAAAGGAATCAGATACACATACGAAGACATTGAAAGATAGCCCACAGTAAGTATTCAAGAAGTATAACACTTGGTTGCAAGTTGCAGAACAATATGTACATCATATTTGTTGTAAAAGAAAAATTTGATATACATATCCATATGTATGTGCACGCATACACACAGAGATGTATACACAAAAACATACATATAGGGAAACAAATTCTAGAAGAATCTACCCCAAACTGTTAACAGTGGTTATCTCTGGAGGGGCAACATTATGGAAGACTTTTAAAATTTCTGCATCACAAATCACTATTTTCTGCATTGTATCAATATTTAACAACTATGTACTGCTTTTGTAATCTGAAAAAATAAAGATAATCCCACTAAAAAAAAATCCTTAGAAAGAATTCCAGTAACACTAGAAAATACTTATAAAGTTTATAAAACTGAATATAAATTACACATATAATGTACCTATATAAAAAATGTAATTAAAAAAACAGGCTATTATCCCTGTAGTCAAGGGAGGGGGGAAAAAAAAACCCAGGCTATTAGGAAATAAACCAAAATACTGAGAAGTAGAACTATGAGTAATTGTTTCTTTCTTCCTTATTTGTGAAATTTTCTACAATGAATTCTTTTTATAATCACTAGCAATAAGCAATTTAAAATTTTTCACCTAGAAAAAAGTGACAGTTTAGTCCCCCAAACAACACCAGAAAGAGATGATACCTTTAAGCAGATGTCCCTCAGCTGTGCTCTGACTTCAGTTACTAGCATCATATTCTTGCTATTGACAAAATTCTCTTTGCACCAATCCTAAATAGGAGAAAAAGAGATATTATAATCCTCTCATTTCTATAGAGAAAAAAAATATTTAAAAAATTTTACAACAGTTTAATTCAGAGGAAAAACTTTAGGTGCCAAAAAAGAATGTAGGAAAATATCTTTATATCAAAAAGCATGAACCATAAGGAAAAATATTAATAATTTAAACTAAAGTAAAACTAAAAATTTCCTTACGTTACATTACCATGACCAAAATACAGACTGGGATATTTGCATCACCATACCCAATAAAGAATCAGTACCTCCAGAACATAAAAAAAAGTCCTACAAATCACTAAGACCACCAACAACACAGTATAAAAATGGACAAAGATATGAACAGACAACTTATAGAAGAGGAAATATAAATGCCCAATAAACTTATGTAAGTAATCTTAATCTCTTGAGGAATCATGGCAATGTAGTTTAATATAACTGAGATACTATTTCACATCAATCAACTTGGCAAAAATTAAAGTCACTTCAGCTAAGAGTTGGAGAGGATGGTGGAAATGGAAATTCATATTACTAAGGGGAGTATAGAGAAGTGCTGCCAACTTTGGGGAGGCGCTTGTCAGCCTCGTAAAGAGAGTATCCCAAGCCCCAGAAGGTCTACTCATAGGATCAGTCTCAGAGAAATTCTGCCCCATGTGCACAAGGATACCTGAGCAGGATGGTCACTGCAGTGCTGGTAATAGAAAGCAGCAGCAAAAGGATGGTGTAAGAAAATATTTATATTTACAGTATACCATGTTGATGGATATGAAGTATACTCTCACCTATGGAGAACACACCCCAACTTCAGCCCAGTGCTTACATATAGGAGGAAGGACTAAGAGAAGAGCAGAACAGGGCTTTTATTGTATCCACTGCATTTTATTTCCTTAAAAATAAATTGAAGCATAAATATAGCAAAAAGTTTACAACTACTAAAACTAGATTGTGGCTTTTTTTTTTTAAAGTGAAAGTGTGCACACTCTGGCACAATTACTGATTTTATTACTAGAGGAAAGAATATATTGCCATTTTCCATCTTGGTCCAAGGAACCGAAATATCATAACAGCAAAAACTACTAAAAGAAAGTTAGGGATAGGTGGGGAGAAAAAAAATGTGTGGCTAAGAAATTGAGTCACCAAATTTTTAACTAACTTGCCCATATTAAGTATGAGTTAAACACAAGCAGAACAAAAGCTGGAATGGTGTTTCTTCCTTAGTAATCTCCTGGCGCTCAGACATTTCTGAAATGACATCTGGCTTTCTTTTTGTGGCTCTTTAGGTGATTCAGCCAAAAAGGGAAGATGCCCTTCAAATGCATGCCCCAAAGAAGCAGCTATCATTTGAGAAAAGAAACAAGACAAGGCTCACCTTATTTCCCCCTATGTTTTTGAAGGTTCGATAGATATTGAGCAGGGTAATGTGATCCCCCTCGCTGGATATGAACTTCTTCCGGACCCCCTGCACTTCATCCCTCCGGGAAGGAGGGTTGTGGAGGACGCTGTCCACAGACAGCAGGGAGACAATGGTCAGGATCTCCTCCGTACAGTGGAATTTGGGGGATAGGAGGATGGTCTGCAAATCAAAATTGAAAATTGTGTAAACCTAGCTTTTTCCTAGCTCCTGAATACAGTATTTCTGTATATTGCTTTTGGAGCTTCTCTTCTAAGGAGTTCAAGGGCAAGTGTTTCTAAAACCATGACTATGTACATTAATGTTACTGTACTTTTTTGTGAAACAGATGACTGCCTTCCCCGGAGGATTCCAAATTCGCTGTGGCTTAATATGTCTTTGAATCCCCCATAGAACATAAATCAGGATTATATACAAAGTAGGGGCTGATAATTCCTTAAGAGAGAAAGTGAAGTTAATCTAGAAGCACTGGGTTCAGGAGTCAACTTTGGGATGGATAACCTGTAATGTACAGAAAGGGGACTGAGGACAGGGTATCATTTACTTTGGCAAATTTGGGTTCTAAAGGAAATGCTGCCATCTTTCTTCCAACTGGAGTCAGGGTAAGCTGGTCATCCTTATGTTCAAGAGCACCTAACAGGTCCAGTTGGGCAATGGCCGCCTGAATGTGATCTAAAGAAACACAAGAGCCAAAAATCCAAAAAAAGGATAAAGTTGCAGCTAGTTCAGTACTTCGAGGAGTTTTTGATAACTCTATATCAAACAACAGCAAAGATCACAACCACCACTGCCCCCCAACACACTTGTTAAAGCTGTTAATGACGTCACTGTCTTCATTTCAATTCCCTTTTAAAATGACCTATAATTTGGCAATGTGTAAGTAAATTTTGAATACACATACCCCTTGACCCAGCAATGTTACACTTACAAATTTCACCTGCAGATATACTCATACATTGTACAGAGACCATATCTCCAGAAGCAAACACATTAACAATGGAAAACCAGTTGCCTCAGAGGCCACCTGGGAGGCTGGGGGAAAAGGATGCTATTTACTATTTACTCTATTATACTTTTTAAATTTTGAGCCATGTAAATGCATGACCTATTAAAGAATAAAAAAGAATTTCTAAGGATGTAGTAAATAAGTACATGCTAATGGGTAATGATCTGTACAATATGGTAAGTGAAAAAAGCAACGTGCTTTTCATTGCTTTTCTAAAGCAATGTTTATCAACAGAAGAAGGGATAAATGCATTTTGGTTTACTCACAGAATGGAATAGCGTTTAGTGGTGAAAAAGCATCAACACAAACCTTATAGAACATGCTGAATGAAAACAGAAGGTCACTGAGGAATAAATACATAAACATGCAAACTGAAACAAGAGATTGTTTAAGGATATATACACAATATAGTAAAACAATAAAGAAAAGTGAGGGAATTACAAACAAAACATGGGGCAGTGGTTGCCCTAAGGGAATGGGAAGGAGGTGAGGGTGGCCAGGGAGGGATCCCAGAAGCCTGGCTGGCACTGGTAATGCATACACAGGTGTTGATTTTATTACCCCTTTTACCTTACACGTTATTACTTTGTTTGTAGGGATTTAGCACTGAAAAGAAAAAAATCAAACATAGAACAGTATACAATGTGTGTTGTTGCTATTTGTGTTTTAAAAGAGACTACATATACTTGCATATGCATAGATTTTTCTAAAGAAGACAACTAGAAAAATGGTCTCAGTGGCTGCACTAGGGAAGGAAAACTGTGAACCTGAGGATTGGGGTGGGACCCTTATATACCCATCAATTGTTTCCTTTTCCTTTTCTTTCTTCTTTTTTTTAACCAATTGTATTTCTTCACTTAAAGGGAAAAAAAAAGGAAAATGATGTACTGATGAGAGGCCAAGTGACAAAGCTACTATCATTAAGAATCCCAATTATTGTTTCCTTCCTCCATAGAGAGATTTCTTTTTTGTTTTTGTTTTTATTTTTTTAGAGAGAGAGTATCTAGCTCTGTTGCCCAGGCTGGAGTGCAGTGGTGTGATCATAGCTCACTACAGCCTCAAACTCCTGGCCTCAAGTGATCCTCCCACCTCAGCCTCCCAAGGTGATGGGATTACAGACATGAGTCACCTCGCCCAGCAAGAGATTATTAATGAAGGGCAGGGACTGATCAAATTCCAGATAAAAGCAAAGAAACTTGATCTTTGCAGTCTTTGTGCTGATAAAGTACAATTTCATTAGGTTTCTGTAGCCCCCTCATGACCTTCACTGGTTCCAGAGGTCAAGGAACCTGACTGTGATTCCCTATATGATGATGCTGACAGCACAGAATCCAACATTTCATAGCCAGGCAAAGTGGCACGCACTAATCACTGCACCTGTGAATAGCCACTGCACTCCAGCCTGGGCAACACTGCGAGACTCAGACTCTATACAAACCCTGTCTCCAAACAAACAAACAAATAAATAAATCTATCATTTCATAATTTTGAGATGCTTCTCTCATAGCAAATATTGTTATCCACAAAATTAAGTAAACAAAAGGAGAAGACCAAAATACTCTTTTTCTTCCAAATAGTTAATTTTTTGGAAGAGTCCATTTGTTGTTGTTTATCTACTCATCTACCTCCCACTACACTGAGGAAGGACTCCGCTTACCTGGAGACGGTTTGGACATGAAGTCAAAGGTGAGCACATTTGGGACTTTCATTGCTAGGAGCTGAAGCATCACACTGGCCAGGTTACACCTGGGAAGAGTGAGAGACAAGGGTCATTCATGATGCTCTGCCCAGTGAGTCAAAACCTCTCACTGAGAAATGCTGAGTGAACACTGCAGCTCTGGGCAAGCACAAGCAAACAGGAAAGAGACATGGAGACAAATGGCAGGAGTATAGGAGCAACTGAAGCCTACCTTTGGATCTCTGGCATGGTCATCTTCTCAAACTTTTCAAACTCCTCCTCAGTGTAGAGCCTGTAACAGATGCCACTGTCCTCTCTGCCAGCCCTCCCTGTGCGCTGCCAGGCCTGGGTCTTTGACACCCGCTGCACTGCTAACACCTCAAGACCACTGTCTGGAGGGAGAATGGGCCCCATTAGTGCTGTGCTTGTCACATAAACGAAGTGCTTCTACAACATTGAGAAAAAGAAGCATTCCTCAGAACACCAGTGATTCTTTCTGCAATACAGGGGTCCAGAAAAACTCAAGGCTAAATTAGAAAGCACAAAACCAGGTTGCTCTGCAGTGGTTTAGCCCCACAGTGAAACAAGGTTTTGCAATGAGCCCTGTATGAAATCTGTTAGGAAAACATCAAAAAAATCTCATGCATGCAGCAAGGGGCCAGAAGAGTAGTGTCAGAGGTTTTGGCTTAGATTACAGGATGGCCAACAACCCCAGTCTGCCTGGAACTGAGGCTTGCCCGGGATGCAGGACTTTTGGTGCTAAAACTGGGACAGCTTCCAGCAAACTAGGATGGTTGGTCATACTATCAATCAATGAATCAGAAATTAAATGCCTCAAGTCATTTGTGTGCTTAGTCCTCCCTTCCAGTTCTATTATAAAATAGAGATAATGTGATGTTTGTTTCCTAGAAGTAAATGAGATTCATTTTCTTGATAAAAGTGTACTCTGAGCCAGGCACTGGAGACCCAAACTCTTTCACCTACGTTATCTCTAGGAGATACACATGTGAAAGTCAGCACCCTCAACTGTTTACTATAGCATTTCATTTACTTATTTGGGAGCAATAATTTCAGCAGCCTCAAATCCTCTGTGGAATAAAGCAATGTATAAAATACACATGACTGAAAATGACTTCAAGCCAGCTTCCCACTTTACCTTCTTAGGAGATAGCTAGTGTTTCACCTCCATCCCTAACCCCATCCCAGAGGATCTGTTTCCTTCCTGGAAAACCTGGGCACTTAAACCAGACACACTTAAATATAATTTCTGATAAGAGCCTCTGATTGGACCAGGCTGTCCCTGGCCTAAGAGCCATCAGTCTCATGCAACTTCTGATGAGGTTCCAGACCTCTGCCCAGGTCCCTGACCCTCTGTTCCAAAGTTTGCTAAACCTGGACTCTTCTTTCCTGCCTGACTTCTTATCTCACCTCTCTGCCTCAGGTCTTCTTTCTGGACTTGACTTATGGATTGTCTCACCCATAGTGCCTGCCGCCTGAATCTCACTTAGTCACAAACATAAAATGCTCACTTGGTGGAAAACTGTGGGACTAGTGTCAATGGTTGCTGCCTAAACACAGGAGAGACATTCATGAGCTACAAATTCTCACCAGGGTTATACTTCTTTGCTTTAACCATGCCAGTGTCAACTACATATTTTATTCCTGTAATGGTTATGGAGGTTTCAGCGATGTTGGTTGAAATGATCACTTTGCGATAGCCCTAAAAGGAGGAAGAAAACCAGAAAGCTATATGACACACACATGATTCAGAAGCGTTAAAACATATTCTCACCATTAATTTCCACAATTCACTCATGACCAAGAAAAGATGACTTCATTATTAATGGCAGTCATTAATATTAATGGTGGATCATTAAACTGGGCAGGGGTAGAGTGAAAGTTGTAGTCCTAAAGGTTAATTTCAGGTGATGAGATGCAGTGGAACAAACACAAGACTCAGAAACAATTAGAGGTGGGTTGGAAACCTGGCCCTGCCAGTCACTTACTGTGTGCCCCTTGGGCAATTGTTACATCCCCTCTTGGGGCCTCAGTATCTCCATGGGGTCATAACCTACCTTCCTGGTTCCCATGAGGATGAGAGACAGTGTATGTAAGTGTTAGCAGAGTGCCTGGCAGCAGAGGTCCGCAATAAACGGCACTATGGACACACGTGGCCCTTAGATGAGTCACTTGTTTACCTGTCAGCTTTTGTCCTTGCACTCTCCCTCATTCTGGCAACTCGGCAACTGTTTCTCTGGGATTTTTTTTTGTTTTTTAAGAGATAGGGTCTTGCTCTGTCACCCAGGCTAGAGTGCAGTAGCATGATCATAGCTCGCTGCATCCTTGAACTCCTGGGCTCCTGCCTTCGCCTCTTGAATAGCTGGGACTACAGACCTGCACCACCACATCTTGCTAATTTTTAAATTTTTTTCTTGTAGAGACAGTGTTTCACTATGTTGCCCACGCTGGTCTTGAACTCCTGGCCTCAAGCAATCTTCCCGCCTCAGCCTCCCAAGCCACTGGGATTACAGGTGTGAACCACCAAGCCCAGCTGTTTCTCTGTTTTTTTATCGCAGGAGAGCTGTATCTGTAGCTGTGCATTATATTCCTGCACCTTCTCAACTAGTTGATCTGGTACCTGAGCATCCCATCCCATACACCTTATCTGGAGCCTGGTGACAAGTACAAAGGCCCAAATGGTGCATCCTGCTGGGTGCCCAGGGACGGGGCTGGACAGAAGAGGTGGTGCACTCACTTTTGGGGCCCCTTGGAAGACACGGAGCTGCTGTGCATAGGGCAGGGAGGCATACAAAGGAAGGACCACCATTGAGGGGCAGCCATCTGGAAGGTGCTTTGCAATGTCTCGGCAGGTCTTGCTCATTGCTTCAATCTCTTCCTGACCCGTGAGGAACACCAGGATGTCCTGAGAAGAAGGGGCTTCCTATAAAACAGGTAGAGTGGGATTACCAGGCACTGATACAAGTGCAGATTGCACAGAAAATACAATGGCCATTGATGATGTTTCCCTGAGTTATTTTTCTTAACTGTGGAGATGTAAATGAGCCTAAACACTAATGTCTCCCTGGGAGAAAACGCTTACCAGCAATGCATGAAACTAACATATGCAAGTTAGCCAGCGAGGCTTAAAAACCAAATAAGGAAATTCTGAAGGAAAATCACTACATTGCTTTTGTAACAAGAACAATAACAACAACAAAAATCCAGGGATTGGCTCAAGCATGAAAAGCACAATCAGGCAAGCAAACAAAATCTGCATGAAGCTTCTTTCCTTTCATAAGCATCTTGAAAGATGAAGCTGACAAAACAGAAGACAACTTGTGGAAATCAAGTAGTCATGCTGGAAAAGGGGCCTTTATTTAATGATGCCATCAAAAGCACTTTCACACACCCAAAAAAGTACAATATACTTTGACAACTGCTTGAGACACTGAAGTTAACTGGGTTCTTCTTCACCTTCAAAGGGAATAACATCCAAGTATTAAAGACATACCTATTTATCTGATCTTTCTTTGATGTCTGTTCAGATATATTAATTTGCTTGATGTAAAGTACTTGATGGCAAAATAATTTTTAAAAGTTAAAAAATAATTGCATGTGTATATTTATGTATATATGTAAAAATACATATATTTATATGCGGGGTTTTTTAAAGCCCGGTACTAACAGGTCAAACGTACAGAGGTATATACAAACAGGACAAAATCTAAAAGTTAAAACTTCATCAGTGGGAGAATTCAAAGCTACCAAGTAACCTGAATGTACCACCAGCCATCATTCATGAAAAATTCTCATCTCAAGTTTGCTTTGTGCAGTTAAACAAGGCAGACTGACCTTTCATTCTTCCCCAAATACTATCAAAATGATATTAAAGGTCATTGTCCCAGAAAGACAAAGACAATGAGGGATGAGAGGGTTCAACCCATTTTTAAAAGATTGTCTGAATGACTCAGCTGGGCAGAGGAAGCTACAAACTTGGTGCCTGCTAAGGGGAATAGTGACGAGATGAGCCGATTTCCCTGGAGAAGCAAGAAAAGCTCAGAACTTGCGGGAGCAAGGCAGAAGTGTGTTTTGGGAGAGTGAAAACCCAGGGATTGGCTCAAAATCTGAGTACAGTGTGCTTAAACCCCCAGGATCCCTCCTCTACACAGTGCAGCCAGGAGGCTGGGAAGTCATGGGGTGCCATACTGGGCTTCACTACAGAAGAATGGTGAAGGGAAAAGTTAATATGACAGCGGCAACAGGGGCCTAGGAGAGCCACCTGTTCCAACTGCAACAGCAGCATAACAGACTCTGGGAAAAGACGGACCGTGTTTGAACACAGAAAAAATATTCATTGGTATATGAGAGATGTTGGGAAAAAATTAGCCATAGCTACATAGGAAACTTACACAATTGTGTTGTCCAAGAAATAAGGTATAGGGATGGTAGGCTGCTAGCAATGTATGATGATAATATTAATACTGATATTGGATTTTAAAAACATTGTGTTGTGCAAGCTGTAGTTCCAGCTACTCAGGAAGCTGAGGTGGGTGGATGGCTTGGGCCCAGAAGTTCAAGACCAACCTGGGCAACATAGTGAGACTTCATCTCAAAACAACAAATAAAAAAAACTGTGATAGAACTATGTCAAAAGGATGGAAGAAAGAGGGAGTTGGAAGGGGCATTTCTAAATCTTCATCACTCATACTCAATGATACATTTTGCTAGAAAATAAAAGAAATGAAGATAGCAAAATATGAAAACAAAAAAAATCCTCATCACCATGGTAAGCAATTAGCATATAATGCCTGATATTGGTAATTCAAGAAATACCAGAATAAGCAGGGTATTTTATAAATATAAAAGTAATATCCAGAGGAAACAGCTAGGATTGAAAGTGGGTATCCTAAAGAGCAGGAATCTGGGATAGGGAAGTGAAAGCAACTGCTATTCTTTTATTACAAGCCTTTTAGTATTAACTACTTAACTTTTTGAAACTTTAAACTCCACATGCATCACTTAGTTTAAAATAAAAATAGCCAGGTATGTTGACTGACTCCTGTAATCCCAGCACTTTGGGAGGACAAGGCAGGAGGATCGGTTTAAAGGGCAGGAGTTTGAGACCAGCCTGGGCAATGTAGCAAGACCCTTCTCTACAAAAAATTTTTCAATAATTTTTAAAATTATAAAAGTTTGCCTCTAGATTTTCTCAGAAAGTTAATTGGAAGGTAAAAACAGTCAATTTTACATAAATTAAACAAAAATGAAGTGATTCAGTCACTCAAATTTTAAGTAAATATTTAATAAAATGAGAAGTGATTTTGAAATATTTCCCTCATACAGTTTAGAAAAAAGAAAAACCTCTAAGTTGCAACCCACTATTGGGTCAATATCAACTTTTTTTTTTAAATGAGATAGAAAACATCAGCGTATATCACATGTAGTAAAAAGAGGTAGCGTTTCACAGACTTACTTCAGTTAAATACATAATGGACTAGGTTGCAACATGCTTCTTTCTGGGGATTATGATTTTTAAAAAAGTTGGTAAGCCACTGCTCTAACATATGGAAGTTTTCTGGCTCAGCAGAGGACAGATGCTGGTCAGAGATGAATTATTTTTCTTTTCAGAGAAAATAAGAGATACCGTAAATAAAGGATAAAAACCTAGACATGACAATTGAACTCCTCATTCATCTCACTGACACATCTCACAAAGCTGTTTTATTCAGCGGCTTTTCTTTTCAAGGCTAAATGCTCTCACTACCAACTGCAAGGTAAAGCAGAGCTTTTCGGGAATTTGCACCCCACTCCATACCTGGTGAATCTGGAAGACTGAGACAAGGGCTGCGTGCAGATAATCCTGCTGAGGCTGTTTGGTGTAAAAAACCTGGATTGGATGGTGCCGTCCCTCCAGGTAGAGGACGGGGGCGCCATTGAAATACTGAGAAAACAGGTCCACATCCATTGTAGCTGACATCACAATCACCTACGTAAGAGAACGAAGAGGAGGACGGGAAACAAACCTTGGGACAGCCTTTCTGTGTCCCTCCCAAGCCCGAAAAGTAGATGATTGAGGCCCGTGCCACCCCATCATGGTTAACTTTCTTCCATGGTTCCAAAACAGAAAGGGGAGAGGAAACACTATGAGGAAGCAACACGGGCCTATTTCCTTAAATGTGCTGTACATACTTTGAGAGGCAGTTTACCCAGTTCCTTTCGCTTCTTCTGTGCAGCTTTCACCACTCCAAAGAGCACATCTGTGTGGATAGTCCGTTCGTGGGCTTCATCCAAAATGACACAGCTGTACTTCCGAAGCAGGGAGTCTGAAATCGCTTCACGCAGAAGCATGCCATCTGTTAGAAACTTGATCCTGGTGTCTTCTGAGGTGACATCATCAAAGCGCACTGTATAGCCAACCTGTGGGAAGAGATGACTGATTCATTCATAAAACACTTGTTGAGCACCCACTGCGTCCAGCACTGGACTAGACACTGGTGCTATCACAGTGCACATGACCAACATTAACCCTCCCTGTTCCCCCAGGGAGCACGCAGTCCATCTGGGGAGACAGACAATGGACATTCTTTTAACTGTAATTATGATATTACAGTTAATATGTAATTATGATAAGTATTACAAAGAACTTAAAATCAACCTCCTACCTCAAGCTATTTAGTAGTTTCACGTGACACTATGTACAGATAGGAAAAGATGTTCAAGATGTTTTTGCGTGAGATGAATACACACACACAAATAATACAAATAAATCTGTAACGTACCATTTTGAGACTCATTCTCAATACTAACAATACACGCAAGAAGAATGCTTACAATTTTTCTAGAAAGATATACAGATAAGAGATTTGACAGAGGTTATTGAAGCCTTAAAGATGCTCAAGGAAAACAACTAATTTATCTAACTTGACAACAGATTTTGAAAGCAAAGCACATGGGCCTGATAGCCTCTTGGAGCCTCTGACCTCTCAGGAACTGATAAAGAACTCTGAGATAGGCCTAAACAATTAGAAGAATGGGCAAGAAAGACACTCACTATGGGAAAAGAAGTCTTATTCAGAAAAATAAAAGGCAGGAGGCACAGTGGGAGAACTGTTTAGTCAAGAAGTAGTGATAGTAAAGAAGGAAATCAGGTACCAGCTTCCCAAGTTCAGTTCTCTTCTCATCTGAGACTCTAGTAGCAAGAGAGATGGCAGCCACCCGGCGAGGCTGGGTCACGGCAATGATGCCCTGGTGGCCGATGCCCCCTTCATAGAGGTACTGAGGGATCTGAGTTGTCTTCCCTGAGCCAGTTTCCCCTAGGAAAGAAAAAATAGTCTCGTTGAAATGCATAGTGACATAGATTTCACCAAAGAGCTCAAAGTCAGAAAAAAAAGATCAAAGAAAATACTCTTGAGTTGGTAAAGCCTCAAGAGAATGGGTACTCATGTACCCAACACTCCACTGCTGGTGGAGTGTTAACTGGTATTGTTCCTCAGGAGGCCAAACTGTATTTCAAAAATCTTTAAAATGTTTATACCCTTTGACCCACAATTCTACTTGCAGAAACTGATTCTAAGGAAATAATTAAAGATGTATATAAAGATATGGCTTCAAACATGTTTTATTCAACTTTGCTCATGACAGAAAAAAATTAGAAACAATATAAATGTTCAATGGGTACCTGGTGGAGTTAAAAAATTAAATAGACCTGATGCAGTGGCTCACGCCTATAATCCTAGCACTCTGGGAGGCCGAGGCAGGAGGATCGTTTGAGGCCAGGAGTTTCAGAGCAGCCTGAGCAAGACCCTGTCTCTACAAAAAATAGAAAAAACAGCCAGGTGTGGTGGCACAAGCCTGTTTTTCCCAGCTACTCTAGAGGCTAAGGCAGGAGGATCGCTTGAGCCCAGGAGTTGGATTGTAGTGAGCTATGATGACGCCACTGCACTCTAGCGGGGGCAACAGAGCAAAACTCTATCTCAAAAAAAAAAAAAATTACATTAAATAAGACTGTTACATAGATATTTATGTATTGACATGAAGAGACATCCACTCATGCACTGCAGCCTTCACAAACTCTTCGCCATTCTGCAGCCTGCTGCTTTCTTCCAAATCCTCTGTCTTTGCCTGCACTATTACGGAATACCTGCCCTCACACCATACCTGCCCTCACACCGACTGCCTGGCAAACTACAAGATGAATCAGGCCTCAAACTCGCTCCCCTAGGGCTGCTCAGGTGGCCCTCCTCTGGGTTCCTTGGTGCCTTGTTCATCTCTCTTCTAGCACTGACCACCCTACATAGTACAGAAGTGTTTAAATGTGTCTGTCCTCCTCTAATACCTGAAGCTCCTGGAGGGCACAGAAGGTCTGAATGTCTCTCGAACGCACTTGAACATCCTGCATACAGTAAGCACCCAGTAAATGTTATTTCCCACCCAATGTGTGTTCCTTTAACAGGGCCTAATTAGAACAAAAACTCAGTAAAGCTGTGCATCCTTCTCCCTTGCTACCACCAATCTCTCTGACCTCAGAGTCCTATAGTCCCATTATTTGTGCATTTTCTCCCAGTACATCAGCATCCACCCCGTCTGCTCATCCTTCCTGACCCAGCCAAGAATCATAGACTAAGAATTTTATTATTCTGCAATCTTCCTGCTGAATCCACCAGGTAAAACCCCAAACTTGGATCAATGTCTCTCTGTCAATCTTTCCTGCCCTTATACCAGGGCAACTGAACATTGCTAAAGTAAAATACAAGTTAAGTATCCCTTATCAGAAACGCCTGGGACCGGAAGTGTTCTGGATTTTGGATTTTTTTTAATTTTGGAATACCTGCATTATACTTACAGGATCAGCACCCCAAATCTGAAAATCTGAAATCCAAAATGCTCCAAAAATCCAAAACTTTTTGAGTGCCCAACATGACATTGAAAGGAAATGCTCATTGGAATATTATGGATTTTGGATTTTCAGATTTGTGATACTCAATTTGTAATTTGGCTGTGTAGAGGCAAACTTCAGTTTGTACTGGGGCCAAAATGCACCCAGGCACCAAAACTACCATTGATCTTTTTCTTGTTTTTACAGCCTGTCATCTGTCTCCATCCTCCCCAAGGGACTATTTGAAGCCATGTGATTCCCCTCTCAGCAGAGCTCCTGCACCTGTCTCACAGGAAAAGTGAGGTTCTCAAATGTGATCTCCCTCTGCCTCCCCCTATAAGCTTTTCTGCAACCACACCATTCTTACCTCCTTTCTCCAGGCCCACAGCCTCTTAGACAGGAGTCCTCCTACTCCAGGCCAGCACTGCATCTAGCCCTTGTTGCCAAGTGTGGCCCCTTCCCCATGCCTCCTGATCTTTGCTCTGTTAGCTCCATTCCATCTTCAGCCTCCCTCTGTACCAAGTTCTTCCCCTCAACCTAGGAATACAGGTGGCCCCTGACTTACGATTTTTCAACATTAGCATGGTGCAAAAGCCATACACATTCAGTAGAAACTGTACTTTGAGTACCCATACAGCCATTCTGTTTTTCACTTTCCAAATAATATTCAATAAGTTACATGAAATACTCAATATTTTGCTATAAAATAGGCTTTGTGTTAGATGATTTGGCCCAAATGTAGGCAAATGTAAGTGCTCTGAGCACTTTTAAGGTAGGCCAGGCTAAGCTATGATGTTCCATAGGTTAGGTATATTAAATGAACTTTTGACATGATATTTTCAACTTATGATGATGGGTTTATCAGGACATAACCCCACGGTAAGTCAAGGAGCGTCTGTACTTGCAAGTTCCTCTCAGCTTGCCTCTTGCTTCTCAAAACAGAAGACTGCTTCCACTACCTTCATTCCCTCACTTCCTGCTTACTCTTCAGCCCAATGACAAATCAGCTGTTACCCCCACAGCTCTGTTACAATAGCTCTGAATGGAATCCACAATCAATATCTCACATCCAAGTTCAGTCGGCATTTTTTTTTTTGTCCACATAGTCCACATATTACTGGACCTCACTGTTGCATCTTTTCACTCCCTTCTTACAACTCTCTATTCCTTTCACTACCAGCTCTCCTGGGGCTCCTTTTCTTCTTCGGTGGCTCATTCTTCAGTAGCTCCTCTTACTTAAATGTTGAGGATCAAAAGCCCTTGAAATCAGTCCTTGCCCCACAACGCTGCCTCTTTTCATGTACCAAAAACTACTACCTCCCATTCCAGGGGATTGTTTCCAGTTTCCAGTCTCTCAGGCAGGCTCTGCCCTCTGCTTAGAATGCCCTCCGTCCGGGACCACCTGCCCAGACGCCTCCACACAGACTGAGTCATATCCACTCCTCCACCGAAAGCCCCCAGTAAGCCCCTCTACCCTCTCACACGGAAGGTGAGTCTTTGCCTACACAGGTCCGTCACTCCCAGGGGTCTGTCAGCGTCTCCAGGGCAGGGCTGTGGACTCTGCTCCGATGCCCTTCTCCAGGTCTGGCACAGAAAAAACGTCCAGGTTTGTTGAAGAAACGAACGAAAGAGTGTGAGAGGCACCTAAGAAACACTGTTCTCGCAAAGCCAGGAACGGAGAGCAAGGAAGGGCCCTCCGGCGCGGCCACTCACCGATGAGCACGGCGCTGTCCAGGTTTCGGAGCTGGGCCAACAGTTGCCCCCGCGCCTGGAAGATGGGCAGACTCCGGCGCTGCAGCTCCACAGCTTCAGGATAGGGACTGGTCGAGGGCTGGGCCAGGGGTGGCTGCTGCCTACGGCCTCCTCCTCCGCCTTTGCCGCCGCTGCCCGCAGTCAGCAGCATCACCACTCGCCTCCCGGGAGGGAAGGACCCGGCGCGGCTCGGAGGCCCAGAGCCCGGCCGGAATCTCTTGGCCGGGGGGAAGCCCGCCTCCTCCGGCATGTCAGGCGGGCACCGCGGCGGGAGGCGCAAGCGCCAGCAGCTCCTTCCCCTCACAGGTGCGGACCGCTAGCGCGCACCACCCCTTCCCCGCCACGTGCTAGCGGCTCCAGGCGACCACCGATGACCTCACGGCCACCCCAAGCCTGTAGGAGAGGGACTGCAACTCCCAACATGCATTGGGGGTGGGAAGGCTTTCACTTCCTGAGGACGGGAAAAGCAGGGTCTGAGGTACAACCAGAAAAAGGCCCGGAGCTACAACCACGAAGGACAGCGTGTGTGGTTCTGCAGGACTGTAGTCTCGGATAACAACGTTCTTCTTTGATTATTTTGTTATACTAACACTACTTCTTTCGAGTAAACACGCGTTTTCCCCTTCTCTGCCGACAATAATAGTATCTCTTCAAGGAAAATACTTAACTCTGTAAAATCAATGAGAAGCACAAGCATTGGCATCATTTAATCCTCTACACAACTTAATACTGACATTCCCAATTTAAAGAAACTGAGTCATCAGAGATTAAAGTCATTCAGGTGTCACAAAATCTTAAGTTTTAAAAGGATATTGGTGATCTTTGTGTTACAGAAAAGAAAAGCGAATTCTATGATTCTGACAACCATGTATTTTCCTCAGTGACTGCTAGGATGGATGTAGTCTGCTCCAGTAATACAAGCAAAGAGGGAGTTCAATGGAACTAAAATTGTCTTTTACCTTTCCTTTTCCTCAACCATTCCTGCCAGACTCTCAAGTTCTCTATATGGCTCTGTTAACTAAAAAAATTAACAAGGTTTATACTTTGGAAAAAGGAGAGCTTTATTTTTCATAAAGGGTAGCAACCTGCTGGGCAGCCATTCCAACACGTTGGGAAAGAGAGCCGCGGCCAGAAGCCAGGCACATGTGCTTCAAAGAAGAGACAAAGGCAACAGGAGTTTATACCCAGAGGGGTGGTCAAATACACACATTTGGCAAGCTATAAAAGGAGTCATGAATATTCATGAAGGGAAATCATACACATGTAAT
This sequence comes from Daubentonia madagascariensis, assembly GCA_023783475.1. NCBI lineage: Eukaryota > Metazoa > Chordata > Mammalia > Primates > Daubentoniidae > Daubentonia > Daubentonia madagascariensis. The sequence goes on along the minus strand of JAKFHU010001752.1, from coordinate 50,369 downwards.
TGTGCTTTATTTCAACCCCATCCCGTCATGGCTGGAAGCTCAGTTTTAAGGTGTTTTGGGAGTCCCCTTGGCCGAGAGGGGTCCATTCAGTTAGTAGAGAGCTTAGGATTTCATTTTTAGTTTACAGCTCTTCAGCCGCATCACACACACTCCAACCAATGAAAAGATTCAGAACTCCAGCAGGGAAAATAGGATATAACTTGTTTCTCCTTTCCCTCCTAAATTAAAAGCTCTTAGAGGATTAGCTAATTCGCCACAGAAAGACTAGCAAGCAGCTGTTTGTTCTGCATACAGGAAATGTGATTTCCAGAGAATACATTATAAGCTTCAACCACTGAGGTACATCTTCTTAAGTTCATTTCCATGAAACTCACCCTCTGTGTGAACCTGTTAATTCCTCCTCCCCCTTTCCTCCAGGTCAGAGGTAACTCTCCTCTAGTTGCTGACAGTGTAGTGACCAGAGGGGTTACTGAAAATGTACATGTTGAACCAATAGCAGATACATGTTTAAGAATAAATTGACAAATTTTTGCTTCCTACCCCTAACTATTTAGAAAGGCAACCCAAAACTACAAGGTTATTTAGTTATGTTAACTCTCAAATTATGGACCTTGAGTAAGTAAAAGATGGATCTCAGACCTTTTTCCCAGTGTGCTTTCCAGAATAACCTAATATGGGAGTCATATATTCCAAATGATTACAAGAATTTAGGTAAATATATTATAAATGGGTGAAATCATCTCTCGATATAGCACATGCCCTGTCTCTAGATACAGTCAATAATCACTTCTGGGCAATGACTATCATGCAGGCCTGCTATTGCCAGATCTTCCAGTTTTTTCAAGAAAAGACAAAAATGAAGATTGTCATGTGAAATCTGTCAATTTTAAATATTGGCTTAGCTGGGTACAGTGGCTCATGCCTGTAATCCCAGCACTTTAAGAGGCTGAGGCAGGAGTATCACTTGAGGTCAGGAGTTTCAGACCCCGTCTCTACAAAAAATTAAAAAATTAGCCAGGCATGGTGGTGCACGCCTGTAGTTCCAGCTACTTGGGAGGCTGAGGTGAGAGGATTGCTTGAGCCCAGGAATGCAAGGCTGCAGTGAGCTATGATTGTACCACTGTACTCCAGCCTGGGTGACTCTATCTTTATCTCTAAAAATTAAAAAAAAAAAATGTTGGCTCAACTTTTAAAAATGGTACTGGCAGAACAAAGCACATAGGTAGGTAATCTATCTGTAGGTAACTCATCCATAATCTTTGGCCTAATGACCCAGCTATTCTGTAGCCTCAAGACTAACAGAACCAAAGAGTTGAAAAATTAAATCCTATGTAAGCATCAAGCCATGTTGCCCACATTTCTCCCATTAGTAATCTGAAATCTGCTGTACCTCTGAAATTAAAGTCTCTTGTGGTTCAGTGGCTTTCATGTGCAGATGCTGACAAGCCAGTAAGTATTCAAAGAATATCCTGGCTCTTCCTCTAAAAGGTGAAGCATCAGACACATTTCATTCTTAACTTGTCTGGGATGGTCTGTGGACTTAACTATCCAGTCTGACCATGACCATTCCAGCTGGTGGTCACCTTGGCTTCTCTGACCACCAAACCACTGCCTTTGATCATGTTCAGTTTTGCTCCATCCCACTTCCAGAGACAAACATAAGCTTCAACTAGGCACAAGCTTGCATGCATACACATTAATCCCTCTATAATCAAAAATACCAGATAATAGTTTGCTGATCAATAAACAAAGTATTTATTCAGCACCCATGTGCCAAGCACTGTGCTAGGCACTGTGGTGGATACAAAAATTAAGACATAGTCCCTGCCCTTAAGGAGCTTACATTCTCATGAGGGAGACAAGACTAATATACATGTACCAGCTAGGAACAGTACAAGACAATATATAATTTGGTGTAAGAGTATGTCATACAGACCTGAAGCTTTATAGGGGCTCAAAGAAGACAGACAATGAAATAGACCTTAGAGTCAAGATTTCTTGAGGAGTCAGGAACAAGGCCAGGCCTTGAAGGACTGAAGAGACTTAAATTGAGGTTCCTGTTAGGTAGAAGTGGGAATAAGGTTCAGAAAAACAAAAAGTGTGCATTTGATACGGGAGCTTACCGAGAAGTCACTGGATTTCTGAGCAGACAAGTGACTTGATCATACAAGGTTCAATAGCTTTAATGTAAACTCATAAAATATGTAAGTACCTTAGGGACACCCCACAGAACACAGAAAATAATGGCAGGATCATAACTAACAATACAGGTGGAACTCACCTGTCAAAGGAAAACATAGCCACAACATAAAAAACACTGGCAGGATAGATGACAATTCTAGAAAGCCCATTACCCAACATGGCAATAGCTCCACTACTTCCTAATTTTCAGAGGCCTCAGAGACAGAGTGAGGGTTTCATTACCAAGATCCAGGACTTTGGGGCCCTGCTTTGACAGACTACACAAGAGGTATGACAGATATTAGGATGTACAAGAGTGACAAGTGGAAGAGAAACAAATAGAAATCCCTAATGAAAAAATCACACCAAAATGTACATAAAATGTATCTCCTAGGGAGATGCAATTTGCACGTCCACTTATTTTTAAATGAACGTATTTCCATAACAAGAAACCTATGCCTTAGTCAGGTGTGCTTCTCAGTATTACTGGTAGAATCCAGGAATCCCTCAAGTTATGTATAGGTAAGGTTAGTTGGTTACAAAATTTCATATATCAAATCTCACTTTAAATTGACTTGCAATACGGAAAGAAAGTGTGTTCTGGAATAATCAAGATTGAGAGGTAAATTGGGGAACGAGGACTTTTCCTTATGTCCAGACAAGCACAGGTGTCCTGTCAGGCAACACAGGGCCAGGGATGGTGGCAGTGCTGCTGGCCAAACCGGTGAGAGGTCAGTGATTGGAATTACCACTGCCCAGGACACAGTGTAGTAGCACAGCATGGCACCCTGCCGCTAGGAATTTACATGGTATAAAATCAGAGAAATCGAAATCCCGTAAGTGACTGCCTTTAGGCTATACATTCAAAATGTTTTCTGTTTTACCTAGTCATTAATATGTACAGATATTCCCTACTAAAATGGTCAGTTAATAGATTTCAGGATTAAAATTTTACCACAAAAATTCCATTAATTGGATAACTCAGCGTTAACTCAGGAATCCTCAGCACCAGATTGCATGGGGGAAAAAGTTAACTCAGGGAGAACAAATAAAACTAGAGAAACTCATTTCTAGCCCAAAAAGAGTTTAAAAAAAAACAACTTCTAATAAAAGTCACTGATAAAGCTTTCTTGAAGAAAACAAGATATGATAAAACTTAAGAATCCCAAAAGGATTATACACTCTAAGACTAGCATTTACATTTTAAAAAGATTTCTTAAACTGTTTAGTAAAAAAAGCAGTCCCATTGACCCAAGTTCCCTAAAATTGCAACATACATATTCAAAGTTACTAGTGACATGTAAAATACTTAAATTCCATTTCTACGTAATTCCATTTAAAGACATTAAAATACTTTTCACCTCAAAACAATCTGAAAATTCTCATTTAGAATGTTTATTATGTCTAATCTAAGCCTATGTTGATCTTTCTGAGGAAAATCTCACCCTCTAGAAAGCTACTCCTTAACCAAGGTTGAACTACCACTGACAATCCAGTTTCAACAAAAGGTTCTGTGCCTGTATGCTGTTTATGAAAGCTATCTGAAATCACCTATTTCCTAAGGGTGCCCTTTTTACTCTTCTGGGGTCTCTGAGTTACTTAAGCACTGTGAACACAAACCTGAGACCCAAGATAGACTGAATATTTTGGGCAATATTTATTGAACCACAGGCAGTAAGTACCTACTTCTGTGGACCCTAATTTCTGCCTGATTGGAAAGGTAATCCAAGTACTTGACTCTGAAAATGTTCTTAGCTTTTCATGAAGCAGATGACAAATGTTAGCCAGCCAAAGATCCAGGAGGAACATATGCCCAACTGATACCTGTTCATCTGGCTCCAAAGTCAACATTATAACTTGTTTTCCAGGTCTAATGAAAATCTTCCTGTAGTTTTCCAAAAATGTGGCCATTACCAGTCTTTCCCTGGATATTTCTTAATGGAGAAATGTAAGCAGAGTAAATAAGATGCTACATGAGCTTTTTGCTTACAGCTGACTTTCCTATAATTGAATTCCTGCTGCTACAAGAACCACCTTTTCCCCTTCACCCCCCACATTGTCTGACAACTTGAAGTTCTGCAAAACCCAGATGGAGAACAAACAATCTGGACGACAGAAGTTAAATTGTCTTCCTACTGAAGCTTGCATTCTGAATTAGTAAAATGTATATAGCTACAGCATAACAGCCACCTATTTCCAATCTTGAAATGAAATTCAGTTGAAAGCTGTGAAGACACAGCAAGAGCAGGCATGTAAACTGATGAGCTCAAGACCTATGCAGGAGAGCTAGAATACATTATAATTTAAAAGATCACACACAAAAGCTTTAATACAGTGAGAGAGAGATGGAATTCAGTTTTATTTTGTCCTCTCTGAAACTTCCATTTACACCATGGCCTGGTCTATCAAAAAAGAGGAAGAAAAAGCCCTGCCTTATACCATAGAATTCAAGTACTCATGTACTTGTTAAAGGCGGCAGGATATTTGTTTCTACAGTTTTTTTGGCTCCAAGAGATTACACTTTCAGTACCAGTGTAGTGAGGAACCACTGGTGAACTGCTGGAAATGTCTTCTGGATTAGTCAGTGTACCATTTCATAAAGTGCTTCTGGAGTTAAAATCTGTCAAGCCGTCAAAAGTGTCCACACTTTTGCAACAAAGGATAAAAGAATCCCAATGGGTATTTCATGGAGTCCTTCCCAGTGGGGTCCCGTTATTGGCACTGCTGCTTTAACCTCCAAGGCGCTGGCCCTCACCCCAGTCAAAGCCTCCTGGCCGCTCTTCAGGTAGTGGATTGTAATTTGGATCCTCATCTGGTGTATCAAAAATAGCTTTCCTAAAAGACAGGTGACAGACATAATTTAGTCCGAGAGTCATCTTAGGACCTAAGAACTGCAAGGTCAGTTCAGCTTCCACAGGATCTCTGCCAATGGATAAACAATACATTTCCCTGCCAATTAAGCAGTTATCATACCTTAAAAGTATTCATAATTATTTAAGATTTACATTAGCTTTTACCTCCTTTACTCATTTTTACTACAAAAGTAATCCATGTTAATCAAAGAGCAAAAAGGAAATATAGATGAGCGAAATATCCTAAATCCCGAGATAACTACTGTTGATGTTTTAATTATTCTTTTGGAACTTTTACGTATGTAATTTTACAAAAGTTAGATCACAATACTTCTGTTTTGTAACCTTTCACTTAATTTATCATGAATATTTCCCATAACCAAGGTATCACCCAAGTGTCTGTCAACACATGAATGCATAAACAAAATACGGTACGTACATATAATGGAATATTATTCACCTTAAAAAGGGAGGAAATTCAGACACATGCTACAACATGGATTAACCTTGAGGACTGATATAAGCCTGTAACAAAAGGCCATATACTGTATGATTCCACTTATATGAGGTACATAGAATAGTCAAATTCACAGAGAAATCAAATTCATAAGACAAAGTAGAATGGTGATTGCCAAGGGCTGAGGGTCAGGGGAATGGGGAGTTGTTTAATGAGAATAGAGTTTCAGTTTTGCAAGATGAAAATAGTTCTATGGATGGTGGTGATGGTAGCACAACAATATAAATGTACTTAATGCCACTGAACTGCATATCTAAAAATGGTTAAGATGGCAAATTTACGTGAAGTGTTATTTCACCCCAATTAAAATTTAAAAAATTTAATAAGCCTTCCCCAGAAAAATTACTGCAGACCATAGGAAGGGATAGTAAATGTCCAAAGACTTTTTAAATACTATTATACAGTAATTCCAAATCTCATTAAAGACACAAACCATTAAAGCAGCATCTCCTATTTGCTCTTATATTTCTAACTATAATCGCCTACAGTTGATAGAATTAGAAATGTATCTGAAAACTTCTAATCTATACTGGAGTCAGAAAAAGTATTTCAAAATGAGCTTTTAAAATTCTTACAAATTAACTATAAAAACAAACACACCAATAGAAAAATGAGCAAAGGGATGAACAGGCAATTCAAAAAGGAAATCCAAGTGGTCAGTAAACATGAAAATGTTTGCTCTCACAATAAAGGAACGTAGCTAAAAAACCGAGATCCCTTCTACTGCCCAAACATTTGATGGGGCAAAACAAAGTAGGTGTCCACGCAGGGGAGTGGAGCCATAGTGGCCCAGAGCAGGATGGGGGTAGGGGGAGCAGCCTGGTACAGGGAGTCAAGAGCCCAATCGGGTCATGCACACAGGAAGGTGGCCTATTGAGGATGTCAACCTGAGCAGGATGAGGAGGGCATCCACATAAGACGGCAGCCTAGCCTGTGGCATCTGAGGGTGAGAGAGAACAAGGCATCCACATGGGGGAGGGGGTGATGAAAGACTGGTTACATATGGGGCTAATTAAGTAAGTAAATATAATAATGATAACTGGAATCAGGTTTTTTACTGTCAGTGGAAAGGACAGATGGGAAAAGGGTGGTATATTCACACGATGGAATACTACTCAGCAATAAAAAGTAACAAGTTACTGATACATGCAACAACATAGATGAATTTCAAAAACATGTTGAATCAAAGAAGCCTTATACAAGAGAGTTTGATCATACTGTATCATTCCACTTACAAAGTTGTAGAACATGCAAAACTAATCTATGGAGGAATAAAATCAAAATAGCAATTGTTTCTTGGGGGACAGGGGCAATGATTGACAGGGAAGGGACATCAGGGAACTTTCTGGTTGATGGTAATTTTGTCTTGATAGTTACACAGCTTTGTGCATTTGTAAGAACTCAGTTGACACACCTGTGATTTGTGCATTTTGTTGTATATAAATAAACATCGAACTCTAGTTAATGATACATGCATGCTGAAGTACACAAGGAATTAAGTATACATATAATGGTACATAAATTTTGGATTGGAAAGCTGGATGGAAGGATAGGTGTGCAAAAAGAATAGTAAAATATAATTATAGAATCTATGTAGCAGGTAAATGAAATTCACTGTACAATTTTTTTCTGGTTTTCTGTAAGTTTGGAAACTTTCATTTAATAAAACATTAGAGGAAAAACATATAAAGCAAAAAAACTAGAATAAACCATGTGGGTCTGTACTGGAACTAGGAATATCAGTATAAACCCACGTTTTAAAAAATATTTTGACAAATGAAGTTCCACTAAAAAAAATATATATATATATAGATCTAAAAATATAGATGTATATATACTATTACACATACATACAATTCTATTGTTCTGTTCACTGACAGGATCTGGAAATAGCAATACTCCAATAGCAACGAACACATTTAGCACCCAGAATTTGGCTTCTAAATACCATTCTCCACTAAAAAGGAACCAGGGCTCCTTGAAGAAATAGCTGATTCTAGGACTGGGTCAAGGAAAGGAGAAGATGAGCCTGATTTATCTTGTTGGGCCAGAAAACAATAAATTGCTGAAAAACAAAAACAATGGGGACATGTTGAAAAGGACTTAGAAGACAGTTTGAAGGGATTCCCATTGGCTAAATCTGGGACAATATGAACATCAAAATGAGTAATGAAAATAAGGTATTATGATCCATGAGTAAAATATGAAACCATGAATCCACAAAAATATAAATAAATGAATTCAATTTTTTTTTTTTCTTTTGAGACAAAGTCTCGCTCTGTCATCCCATGGCCCTAGGTAGAGTACAGTGGCATCATCATAGCTCACTGCAACCTCAAACTCCTGGGCTCAAGTGATCCTCCTGCCTCAGCCTCCTAAGGAGCTGGGACTACAGGGGTATTCCACCAACCAGCTAATTTTTCTATTTTTTTTGTAGAGACAGGGTCTTGCCCTTACTCAGGCTGGTCTCAAATTCCTGGCCTCAAGCAATCCTCCTGCCTCAGCCTCCCAAAGTGCTAGGATTACAGGTGTGAGCCCACCACGCCCCAGCCCCAAATTGAAATTTGATGACGGGCCAGCCTGGTGACTCACGCCTGTAATCCTAGCTTCTCTGGGAGGCCGAGGTGAGTGGACTGCTTGAGCTCAGGCATTCAAGACCAGCCTGAGCAAGAGCGAGACCTCATCTCAAGGAAAAAAAAAAAAAAATCAGCCGGGTGTCATGGCACGCACCTGTAGTCCCAGCTACTCAGGAGGCTGAGGCAATAGGATCGCTTGAGCCCAGGAGCTTGAGGTTGCAGTGAGCTGCAATGATGCCACTGCACTCTACCCAGGGCAATAGAGTAAGGACTCTGTCTCCACACACAAAAAAAACAATGCAACTAGATGACCCTCCTCACAAACCCCTCCTTAATAAAAAATTAAAAAAAAAAAAAAAGAAGAAAAAAAAAGAAATTTGATGAGGAAAAAGATATTTACATAGCCTCAAAGCACCTTTCCACAAAACTCTTAATTACAAAGAAAAAAGAGTAACTTTACAGTGGAGAAGCTTGGCAGACACCTTAAGTAATCAAAGTGATTACCACTATTTTGACGAATATGACAAATTGAAATACTGTGCTAAGAGGCTGTAATTAGAAGAATGCAGTGTCACTTCTGATATTCCAGCCAAAAATGCAAAACCTGAACCTAAATGTGAGGGAACATTAAACTTATATTAAGAGACACTCTGAAAAATGGGCCCATAATCTTCAAAAATGTCAATGTCATGAAAGTCAAGACTGAGCAGATGTTCCAAACTGAAAGAGACTAAAGAAACATGACAACAAAATACAACACCTGAATCTGAACTGGATTTTTTTTGCTATAAAGAACATTATTAAGACAACTGCCAAAACTAAAATTGGGTCTGAGTACTAATGTTTACTTTGTGATGTTGACTCTATAGAAGAATATCCTTGTTTATAGAAAATATATATTAAAGGGGGTCAGGGATCATTAGATTGACATTTCCCTTCTAATACCTAAGGGGGAAAAAAAGTCTTTTGTACTATATTTGTAGTTTCCTATAAATCCAAAATAATTTCCAAAATTTCTTAAAAAATCATAAAAAACAATGAGACGCTATCTTATAGCTATCAAACTAGGAATGTGTAAATAAAATACTTCCCTTGTTTGATAAGGGCATGGGGAGATAACACTTATACATTGCTGGCAGAAATGTAAACTTGAACATCCATTCTGGAAGGTGATTTGGTAATCAACAAAATAGCAATTTCACTTCTAGGAATTTATGCTTTGAAAATAATCACAGATATGTGCAGAGACTTAGCTACAAGGATATTCACCTCTCCAATTATAGAAGGGAAAAGCAAGAACTAATGTCAATGTCCATAATAAGGAACAATTGACATAGTAAAATTATGGTATACTCATACCATGGAATATCATGTAGCTGTTATAATTTTACAAGACATTTATGATGGAAAAATGATGACATATGAAGTTTAAAAAGGTTATGTAATAGCTTTTTTTTTTTTTTTTTTTTTAGAGACAGGGTCTCACTATGTTTCCCAGACTGGAGTACAGTGGCTATTCATAGGCACAATCATAGTGCATTACAGCCTCAAAGTCCTGGCCTCAGGCAATCCTCCTGCCTCAGCCTCCTGAGTAGTTGGGACTACAGGCCAGGCTCACGCCACCACACCCAGCTAATTTTTAAAATTTTCTTGTAGAGATGGGGTCTCACTATGTTGCCCAGGCTGGTCTCCAACTTCTGGCCTCAAGTGATCCTCTTGCTTTGACCTCCCAAAGTGCTGGGATTACAGGCATGAGCCACCACCCCAGCCAGGCTCAGTATTTTTTAAAAGTACACAGACAGTAAAAGACTGAGGAGTGCATATCAAAAAGTTAACAATGGTAGCCACTGCCATATCTAAGTGGTGGGATTATGGATAATTTTACTTTCTTCTTTTTGCTTAACTATTCTACAACAAACATTTTATAACAAAAACATTTTATTCCTCAAGTGAGCCCTTTTCAATGTAGTATTTCCCAACAACACAAAATTCTGGAATTGAAAAAGGTCTTATAAATCAAAGCTCTGCCTTAGGAAACACTGAAGTACAAAAAAGGAGAAAGGACTTATTTAAAATCATGACTGGTCAGTGGAACAGTTACACCTGGTTTCCAGCCTAAAGCTATTTCTACTCTACCTCACTGCTTATCTCAACCACCCGCTCGGCAGGCCACAAATTCCAGCATTAGAAACTTTCATCAGTTTTGCCCATTTTGCCACCTCACCTCTCTAAACTTGGACAGCAGCTTTTATAATAGCAGCAGGCCTCTCCTGGACAGGAAGTTCTAGCAGTCATCCAGGATGATCACCAAGTCACCCCCATGACATCCTGAGCCTGTTAACCTCACTCTTGCCACAACCCTGGCACTGTCTGCTCCTATCCAATCCAAGTGCTCCTCAACTGCAGCCAGATTGCTCAATCTGCAAATATTTACTGATCTGAACTGTGTGTACTAGGAGCTATGGGAGCCCCAAGAAAACATAGATCACAGACCCTGTTCTGGTTTGTCTGCAAGGAACACATGACCTGGTGTTAAATACTCACAAAATAGATGGTGTTTTCAGAATTCTTATTCCACCAGGCTGATTGGGAAACACATCTTCCAGGAAAAAATATATGTGCCCAACTGCAATACCTGGAGTCAACCAGAAAGAAAGGATGAAGGAGAGGATTAAGATTTCTATTTCAGGTGAACCTACCAACATAAATTACTTATATTTAGGATAAATGTCAGTATAATTATTAAATATTAGTGAATATTATAGTCTTTGAGATATTACTAACATACAATCCTGCGATAGGTACATATGAAGGCCAGACAGAATAAATGTGAAAAATAGTGACAAAATAAATTTACAGATAAAATAATAGGAAAAGTAGTGATAAGATTCTTACCCAAGAGGTCCACAATGATTGAGTTCCCCAACAATAAGGAAAACCCCATGAGCACCCAGGGCAGAAAGGGGGCCTGGAAATTGAGAAGGCCGAAGAAGTTCATGCGGACATATGGGTTCCTTCGGCTCCACACATAGACGAGCATTATCGTAAAGGCCTGGCCCAAGAAAACTAAGCTGACAAACAAACCAAAAAGCTAGCAGATGGCATTAAGGAAAATATCAACATTAAAAGCATAATAGGGAAAACTTAGCAACAGAACTGAAGATTGTGTTCTAACAAAAGTTTGAATTGGGAAAGTTGACTAGTTACATCTTTAGACAGAAAAAAGCCTAAAAATAATTACCCAGAACAATTAGCCAAAACTTGCTTAGGCTAAATTATCTGGATTATAGTTACTTAAAACTAATACTCTGCTTTCGTGAAGTTCTTGCCTCTTTGGAAAATGTTTAATTCCTTGGCCAATAATTACATTAAATCTCACTCACTAGTAGCACCTTTACAGAGATGAATAAAGCCAGCTGGAACAAAACTCTCTCTCAGACAGTACTACATCCAAGTCTGTTGTACAGATCAAAATTCTTTTTTTAAAAAAATAATCTACCAGTCTTGATAGTGACCAAATAAATGTCTTACCAACTTAGTTTAAAAGTGAAGTACACTCATTAACAATGATATAACTGAGATGCTTAATAGTAACCCACCTGGGTTAAAAGTTCCTCTGACTTGCTCACAGTAGAAAAGCATCCTGTCCGACCTCTAGGCTTGAAAAACTGTCACAGAAAGTGTGCTGTAAAATAAACGGTAGTGCCCTGAAGCTAAAATCCAGAGGTCTACTTTTTATCTGTTTGTTCAGAAGATCTAGTAAGTCGTGGGAGACAGAGGAAAAGCTTTAGGAAGAGACAGGGTGTTCTTTAACATTTTCCTGTATTTGTTCTGTTTGTTGAAGGATACAGTCATTAAGAATCCACCAAAAAGGAACATAAATACAAAGTCTGCTGTCCGACCTCGGAAAGAGCCTTCTTCTAGCATTCGACAGTAACGGTATCTTAAGTTCCAAGTTAAGAAAATTTTAAGCACACAAATATGAAGAAAGCAAAATCTAATGTTATCACTTTAAGTCCACCTGGACTCCACATTATTAAGAAGTCAAGCCTTCATGAATGAGTGGTAATGTGATTACTCTTCTTTTACCAAGCATTTTAGGCAAGGTCAAAACCAGCACCATATTTCACAGACTGTCCCTGGCTGGGAAATGACTCCAAGTGCTGCATAAACATGCTTCCAGTCACCTATTAAACCTTTTCAAATTTGTATTCTCTTTCCCATGCTCAGCCAAAGCTTAGTATGTACCATCTTTGCTTCTCTATGACCTAACTTTAATACCTCAGTCAATCAAGATGGATTATGTTAAAAAAAAAAAAAAACAACTTTATTACAAACTTACCAGAATGATACACTACATAGGAGACACAGGAATCCATCCTAGGGCAGGAATCCTGTCACCTCTACAAGGCCCTCTGCCCACTGCAGATGAGCTGAATTGTACCTCCCTTCTTAATGCAGAGGGTGGGGTGGAGGAGGAATGCCCTGCTCGGTTGGCCAGAGCATGGCTCTTCCTCTCTTTCAACAAACTGGAACACAGTAAGCCTGGCAGGCACAGCACTGTCTTTTCAGCCAGTAGAACCAGCAACCAAGATCCAAGGGGATCTCAAGTTCCCCATTCTTCATGAACCCACTCCCAAACCCATGCCGAAACTGTTAATTGAATTATAACTGTATTCAGGTTGTGTTTTACCACTTTGTACCTGCTGACGTTATTTTGGAAGTATGCCTGAATAAAATCACTTCTCCCCTCCCTTGGTCAGATTTGTAAGCAACTTAAGGGCAGAAACAACATGTTTTTATGGTTAAAACTTCCCATCTGAACAAACAGGGACCTACAAACACTTTCAAAACATTACTATCTGACCAACCACTCTATGTACCACTGACCCAGAAGTTGCAGCTAAGATGGTACCAAAAATAAATACCAGGATTAATAGTTTCAACTTAATATTGTACTTTCTAAGTAAATCTAAAAGTTTTGATGCTGACCCCACTTAATAAAGGATACAGAAAAATCATGTTAAATAAAAAATTGAATCCAACTGGCCCAAAAAATAAGAAATTGGTGATTAACCTCCATATCTGTTAAAAAAAAATTAAGAGAAGATGCATTAAGTAAAATATATTACTAGGAAACATTTCCAAATTAAGACAAAAGAGACTATGATGGTTGAAAGACCTCGGACACAGTGATATTTTGTTCTGAACCAAAACCTGGGGCACACAATCTGATATTGGATTTCTGTGCTGCTTTTAGTTGAAAGTCTGAAAGATATCATTTGGACCATGAAATTTATAAGAATAGGACAGAAAATTTGAAATTGTGATTGTCTTTTAAAAAGCCCACATCACAAGGTCAGGTAAATTATAGAAAAAATTTGATGGAAAGACTAGGTTAATTTGCAGAAAACAGTACTTTCATATGGAGTATCACAATATAATGAATAGTCTTGACATACCAGAGAAAAATTTCAGGGACCTAAACATAAATTGCCAAGAAATGGTTCTACATTAGGCAGTCAGAAACATCCAGAGGAAAGGAAAATTCTAATGCAGATACTCAAGTTCTAGTCTGCACAAATGGTCAACTCCCTACAAGAACTAATGCTCTAATAATTAGTCTAATTGGGAGATACAAGGACACTCATTTTCTTGTTGTAAACTCTGATACCACCTTCCCTACCTGACCCATCCACACCCACAATAAATACTCACAATGGTAGGGTATTTAACATTTTAAAGTGTTTTAACATAGTCTACTATCTCATGTGATTAAAAAAAAATCCTGTGAGACAAGCCAGCCAGTACTACCTCATTTCACAGATAAGGAAACTAAAGAACTGAATAACTTTAAAATGGCTTGCCCAAGGACCTGCAGCTTGTAGATGGAGACTCTGATCTCAAATCTAGAACTCCTAACTCCAAATGCAGATGCACGGTGTCATCAAGAGTTTAACCCCAGGCAAAGTTAAACCAAGCAAGACAGTAGAAAGCAAGGCTTGAATAGAGCTACAGCTCCCAGCAAAGGCCATGTGAGTACTGAAGGAAGAAGACAGTGACAAGAGATGACAGGACTGCTTTATGCATTAAATTCTTGAGAATTGGTAGCTACTAAAGTTGAAACAATTCAGTTCTTCATAACTGCATCCTGGATTTTAGAGTCCTCACCCTAATGAGGAGACAAGCATATAAATAAGTGCAAATAAGGGTGAGAGATGCTCTAAAACTAAGGAGGATGACTACAAGGTTACACGAAATCTGCATTTTGAAAGGCAAGCTAGAGTTCAATGGGTACAAAGTGAATGAAACACATTTGAGACAGAGGGAACAGCATGTGTAGAGGCAGAGTTAATTGGCTTTTGGGTCTCTCCCTCCACTCCAACTATAGCCTGTATAATCATCCTGGAACAGCAAAATGCGCCTTTCTTTTAGCATTTTAATCACTGGAAAAGACTATTTCTCACTGGAAAGGACTATCCCTCACTGTAATCTAATAAACCAGCATGTTGTTTTAGATGTCAGTCTCTTAGAGTTTTGCTAGTATGATCTGATCCCTGGAAGATGGATCAATTTAAAAGCACTAATGAAATTGAGTTTCTGAATTGGACCACAGTGATAACACCAAGGTGGTGGGCGCACCCAGGTGGTAAATGGACAAAATTATGCCATCTTCTGAGACTCTCCCTGGGCAGTATCTTGTCTGTCTCCTCTGAAACTATAACATCGTACTCTAAACAAGGGAAACCCAAATAAAGGATCTGGACACATCAAAACCATGCAGGGAACTTCAAAAATACAACACAGATTCTTAATTTCTACCCTTGCAGATTCTGATTTGGTACATGAAGAGGAGCTTGAGAATCTCTTAAAAGTTCCCTAAGTGATTCTGAAGCCCAACCAGGCTGCAGAATCACTGCTTCACACATTGACAAGAAGACTTATAATCAAAGGTCCCCACTGGATTCTTTCTTGGAATAGTATATAGCAGGATTTGCTACTAAACAGTAAAAAAAAGAAGAAATGGAAGCATTAATTATGACTGTGATGGACCACTTACTTGAAAGTGTTTAAAGATTAATTCAGGATTGAAGTACAACTGAAAAGGTGTGATCAATTCCAACTGCTGAAATACAAAAAGAGCTTCTTAAAGCAAATCAAGCAAGAAACAAAATTTCAACATTTACAATGAAAGACTAATACGTCTAGCAATTTCCAACTCTCAGTCACTTAGTCTGATTTCCTTTAAGCCTTTCTTTTTAGGCCAGAGGAAGAGGTTGGAAAAGAATTCTCCAGAATTGGTACAATTCTTTGTATCAATATCTAACACGAAATAAGTTTGTTTTATGTTGCAATAGTTGAGGCTGACATGAAGACATGGGAGGCAGACAGAAGGTGGTATTTTAGACACAGGACAAGTAAGAACAGATGCTACGAATCTGCCCATTACATGGGCACCACCTAAAACAACTGTGTGAAACAACACAATTCACTTGAAATAACAGAAACTCGAGACCCTGCCACCGTTATTATCCAGCCAGCCCCTTATTATCTACATACCCCCTTCTTTATTTTAGGCCCATTTCCCTCTCGACAATTTCCAGCTTGCTTTCCACTATACTTAAGTTTCTTCACTAAGCGGATGTTCCTCCCACTAGTCACCACAGTAAAACCTGGCACTGCCAGAGCTCTCGGGCACATTTCTTAGGTGGGCGGCTCCCGCAGCCCTGACCCGCTATAGGTCCGGCCTTCATTTCTTAGAAACTGACCTGACCCCTCATGAAGCAGCACTCCCTTCTCTGGTCACTGGATAAGCATTCTCGGCGCTACCCTGAACCCCAGAGTAAGCCCTGTACGCCTCCACCCACCCCTTGGACCAGCCCCTCTGGGCCTCCCGGAGGCCCAAACCCTAGTTTCCCGAAGACCCAGTCATATCCAGCTCAGATAATGAGAAGGTGGCTCTGCAGCTGCTCACCACAGCGGCGGTGGTGAGGACGCAGGCTGTGGTGTAGGCGCGGCTGACCGGTGGGATCTGCAAGTACTCCAGCCTGAGGCTCTGGTACGCCATCTTCCCCACCGCCGCCTGCCCCCCCGCAACTTCCCCTTCCGCCAGTAGGCCCAGGCTAGGGGGCGGGCTTGAAGCACCTCCCCTTTTAGGTACCCGCTGCTGTCCAATCAGCGTCGCGCAGTCGGCCAGCCACCAATCGCCGGAGCCCTAAGGAAGTCACACCGCCAATCACGAGTTGCGTCTCCGCAACGCCCCAGCCTTGCTTCTGCGCCCAACAACGCCGAGGGAGAAGAAAGTACCGGCTCCTTCCGCCAATCCCCGCTGGCCACAGCTAGCTTTCCCGCCTGGTCCCTTCCCGTCACCAGTCCCGGCGCCCCTTCTCGGCCCTACAGCCAGCCAATCAGGAGCGCGATAGCATCCCGCGTTTGCTTTCGTTCGCTGAGGCACTTGGCAATCGGAATTTGGGGCAGCCAGCGGCACCGCCTATCTCTGGCGGCTAGCAGTTGGCTTAAAGGAGGTGGCGGGAAGCTGGTGTGCGGTCGGATTCATCACCCCCATGGTCGCTACGGTAAGTGCCGCGGGACTGCATTTTCTCTGAGGAGGAGCGGGAAGGGTTGGGACTGGATCGGCATCATCGCGGGGGCGCCGCAGTGGCCTGTTGGGTCAGGCTCTCCGGCCTGGCCGCAGGCTCGGTCCTGCAGGTCCCGGCATGCAGCGGGGCCGCAGGGCCCGACGGGAGCCGGGAGGCGGCCGGAAGCAGTTCCTGTTCTGCGGCTTCTGGGTCCTATCGAACGTGGTCGCGAGCTCTTAGACAACTAAACTCGCCGACATACCTGGGCACCTCCGCGTTAAATCTGCGAGTACGCAGTAGGCCGAACTCATCCTGTCCTCAGGAACTCTAGGTATAGCAGAGAAGAAGAGGCGGTAGAACTTGGTCAGTTAGTGCCCGAAGAGAGGTCCTGATAGGAATTCAAAGGAGGGAATTTATCAGGGAAGTGTATTCGAACTGGCCCTTGAAAGATATTTGGCCAGGGCATCCCTCCTTGAGGGAAAGAAAATAGCTCGCTTTGGTTGGAGCAGAGTAGCCAGATCATAGCAGGAGAAGTTACGAACATCAAACTTTGTTCGGTTCGTTATAAGGAAGCACTAAAGATTTTTGCAACAAAGGAGTGACCATCACATCTGCTGGTATATAAGGAAGGACCCAAGTAAAAGGCTGGCGAGAGTGCTTTTTAAAAAGCATATAAATTGGTCATTTACAGGAGAAATTTCCCCCCAGTGTTACTCTCACAACCTGCTGATAAAAAAATGCTGGTTTATTGCCTACTGTAGTAAGGGAGAACCACCACCTTAACCGAGCTTTGGCAGTCTCATAGGGAAGAAAGGCAAGATAAGAATTTTTTGAGAATTGGAAGTTTAAGATGGGTCTTTCAATGTGGAGGCTAAATTAGAATTGGGTACAGATTACGATACAATAGTACAGGATTGGTGGAAACAGTGAGGCAAGGATTTTTGAGGTGAGGATTTCAGACAATCTTACGTGTGATGCTTTCCATTGAAGAGTTGATCCATCTTTTAGGGAGTGGGTAATGAACAATTAAGCCATTTGAACAGTGAAAATATTCTAGTCTCCTAGAATAGTAAGGTCATGCTAATGTAAACATTAGGTTGTGTGGGGGGGAAGGAATGTAGGGTAGTTTCACTTCTGTGTCCAACCTGTGTGTGGTGTTACATGGTTTGGGTTTTCAAAGAATAACAGTGTAAAACGATTTTACACCTACAAAATTGGCAAAAATTAGAATGTTGAATAGTATCAAATGTTGGCAAAGATGTGAGAAAGAAATTCCCATCTACTGCAAGTAGGAGTGTAAACCAGCCTGCACGTTTGGGAGAATATTTTGGCAGTATTCAGTGAAATTATGTATGAGTAAACTCTATGGCTCAGTAATTACTTCCCTGTGTAAATTCCCTGCAAGTCCCTAAGGAGACATCTTAGGAGGGTATCCATTATAACATTTTTAGTAGGAAGATACTGGACGCAAACTAGGTATCTGTCACAAGGAGAATGGACACATCAACTGTGGGATATGCAAATGATAAAATTGATGGGATACCTCCGTTAGAACCAATGAAGTAAACTTGAGTGTAATAACATGAAGTTATCGCCAACATAAAGAAAAATGTAAACATACATAAACAAAACTATATTTTTTAAGAATATATATCTAACAGCTATTAAAGAGAATTGAAAAGGCATACATTAAAAACACTAGATTAGGTTACTACTAAGGATGAGAGATGAAAGGTAGAAGAATAAAATAAGTAAGACAGAACCTAGCATGGACCAAAAATAGACTGCCATAAAATAGGAAAGATTATCAACTCAATTATGTATGTGTAAGTACTTAAAAAGAAGAACAGAGTATGGTAAATAAGGGTCAGGTGATTAAGGCCCTGTAAGCCATGTTGAAAGAGTTTGAACTTGATCCTGGAGGCATAGGAAAGTGTTGAGGAAATAAAAATCCTCCCAACCTAGAAAATCCTCTCCAGAAAACAGAAAAGAGAGCAGCTTTATTATTGAATAAGTATATCCAGATTACAATGTATTATAGGTAATCTGTGAATGAGATTACAAGACCAGAAAGAAATTCTACCCTATTTATACAGCTGAGCGTTTATAACCACTCTATTTTTAGCCATGACATACATAAGTTCTTAAGGTTAACGAGATCTTGTCTTCCCATAAGATTTGACTGCACCATTTGCTGCAAATTCTTCATAAAGTCCATCCTAAATTCACCTGGTAATTGACTTCTGTCCAATTAGCAGTTCGTTTTTGCTAATTGTCTTTAATCTGAAGGAATAATAAAACTTCTATCGCTTCTCAGCCTTTTGGCTAAGATCAAATGTAGGAATAATAAAACTTCTTTCATTTCTACGACAAGCATATAGTTACATCTCAGAAGAAGATGCCTGGGATAAACTCCCACAGTGACAGGGAGATGGGGGTTCTATTTTCTTAGATGTTTACCTTTAAAAGGAATGACTCCTAGACCCTTGAAAAAACATTTCAGGGTTGTAAAGCTGACAAGAGGCTTGCTCATTTTCTAACTGATTTTTTTCAGATGGCTAGGTTGGAAGACAAGAGAACTGAGAACATTGGCAAGGGAGTGGTCAAAGTGATAGATCATGGGGCCTAAAATGAATGGGGAAAGAAGTGAAGTGGGAGAGACTGAGAACAAGAAAGAGGTTTAGAGAGCTATACATCTTGAAGATTAAGGTGAGTATGCAAATGAGAGTTGTTGGAAGAATAGCATAGGAGCAGTTTGGGAGAGTAGTTACAAGTATCAAGAGCTAGGTGGATAAAAGATGGAGATCATTGAAGCTTGAGAAACTGAGAGTCTCTAGGGCATTGGTTAGGTCATCTATCTAGACTTCAAAGTTGTCTAGGATGATAAAAGAATTCAGAAGATTGAGCTATATGCCAAAGTCACAGAGGTAAGGGAATTGAACAATGAGAAGGGAGAAAGGGAGGGTATGGACTTATGGAAAGAGCCTCAGAGAGGTAGGGTTTTTATCCTATTGTGGACAGTAAGGCTGGAAGTGGCATCAGGTATCAAGGAACACAGACTTCTTATTTTTTGTTTATTTGCTCCCTTGTTTGTTTGCTATCAGTAATGTGATTTGTTACTTTCCTCAGATGTTTTTTAATCCAAATGAATTTTTTTCTTTTTACATTTGCAGATTTTTCACAATAGAAAATAACAGCAAAATAAGTCAAGATGTCCGTTGATCCAATGACCTATGAGGCCCAGTTCTTTGGCTTCACACCACAAACATGCATGCTCAGGATCTACATTGCTTTTCAAGACTACCTATTTGAAGTGATGCAGGCTGTTGAACAGGTTATTCTGAAGAAGCTGGATGGCATCCCAGACTGTGAGATCAGCCCAGTCCAGATTCGCAAATGCACAGAGAAGTTTCTTAGCTTCATGAAAGGACGTTTTGATAACCTTTTTGGCAAAATGGAGCAGCTGTTTTTGCAGTTGATTTTGCGTATTCCCCCAAACATCTTGCTTCCTGAAGATAAATGTAAGGAGATACATCCTTATAGCGAGGAAGAATTTCAGCATCTCCAGAAAGAAATTGACCAGTTACAGGAGAAGTATAAGACTGAGTTATGTACTAAGCAGGCCCTTCTTGCAGAATTAGAAGAGCAGAAAATTGTTCAGGCCAAACTCAAACAGACATTGACTTTGTTTGATGTGCTTCAGAATGTTGGCAGAGATCATGGGACTAGTGATTTTAGGGAGAGTTTGGTGTCCCTGGTTCAGAACTCCAGAAAGCTACAGAACATTAGAGACAATGTGGAAAAGGAAAGCAAAAGACTGCAAATATCTTAATTTCTAAATAGTAAAAAGAAAGAGCCTGTCAAAAAGAATGATAAGGAATTTACACCAATGACTGTTCAAGTGAACTGTATATTGTATCAGATTTTCTTGGTTCACTGTTTTTCTTGTATTCTGTATCTTCTTTTTTGGTCCACTCTCCTGAAGTATCTATGTGCTACCTTGAACTAGTCTGAAGCATCTGTTTCTTAAAGGCCTGTCATAGATGGAAAGGGATTCTGATTCAGTAACAGCTTATTTGGGGTCATGATTGAAGAAATGAAGCCATGGCCAAAGATAATTTGCAGAGTTGTACCTTGGTCATGAGTCCTTTGTGACCTTGATTCTTTTGGCTTATTCTTTGGATGAGACCAAATGAGAAAAGGGTTAAACAGGTGGCTCCTTTATTTACCAGTCATTACACTAAGGGACAGCCAACATAGAGTGCTTGCTCTTGCCCAGTAACTTTTCTCACATGAGTTGATAACTGGTTGAAAGAAGCAAGTAGCAAAAAAGACAACCTTAGTCTTTGGTAAAGAAGAAAGAAGTTATATTTGTTTCCAAAATAAATCCTTCCCATGACCAAGGCCCTGATGATGTTAAGCAGCTGATCTTGGGGTCAGCAGGAGAAGACCTTGGACACAAAAGGAGCAGATCTGGAATAGAAAAGGAAGCTTGGAGCATACCCAGTAGTGAAATTTATACTTACTGACTGTTGGGTATTTGTACTAATTTCTCTTCATACTTCAGTTAATTTTGGAATCTGTCTTATATCTAGTATTTAATTTTATCATTTATTCACAGTCATAAGCATCAAATATTTAGAACCCTTGGGGAAATTTTAGCTGCATCTTGTGCTGAAATTCAATGGACTCTAATATTTCTTTTTGTAATTAGTCCATGTAAAATGTTAGATCACCAATGGAAAGGGGAGAAATAGTAATGGTTGCTCAAGGTATTGCTTACCCTTCATGTCTTCCTAGAGTACGGGATATGAAATTTCTCCTTTATGTAAAGAAGGAGTAACTTAGGGTATTAATATTTGCAATGAAATATATGTAGATTTAGAAAGCTTATGTTTACCTGAGATATGTTTATTATCAAGAAATCCTTTTTCTAATCCTGTACATTAAATATATATGTTTTAAAGGCTTTGTTTTTTAATTTTCTGCTGTCTCTAATGTCATGGTGTGTTCTTTCCTCAATATGACTTTTCACCCAGATGAAAATGTCCTATTTTTTCACATTTGTGGCTTATTCAAAATCTCCTACTGTAGTGGGTTGAACGGTGATCCCTCAAAAGATAGGTCCATGTTGTAATTCCTGGAACATGTGAATGTTGCCTTATTTGGAAAAAGGGTCTTTGCAGGTGTAATTAAGGATCGGGAGATAAGGAGATCATCCTCAATTATCTAGGTAGGCCCTAAATCCAAGTGTCCTTATAAGACAAAGGCAGAGGGAGATGTGAGACAGAAGAGGATGGAGGCATTGCGATCACAAAGGCTGGTTGGAGTAATGCGGTCACTGATCAAGGAATGCCAGCAGCCACCACAAGCTAGAAGAGACAAGAAACAGATTCTCCCTTAGAGCCTGCGGGAGAACTGTAGCTCAGCTGACACCTTTGTTCTGGATTTTTTGCTTCTAAAACTGACAGAATACTTTTCTGGTGTTTTAAGTCATTAAGTTTGTTACAACAGCCACAGGAAACTAATATACCTACCAGTGGGTATATTAGTGAAATCAGAATATTGAGATATTCATAAGGTTGTAGGTTGCCTATTAAGGAAACAATTGAGACCTTATTGGCTTCATACATACAGTAATACAGTTCATCTGAATACAATTAAATATTGTCATAACCTGGAGAGAAGGGTGAAATCCACAGTGTTTAGAACTCAGGGGTCCATTTCATGTTGAGTAAGTGCTTAATAATTTTGGACATTATTACTGTTGCTATTTGTTGTGGTGTCCCTGCAGAAATAAATTAAAATACTGGGTTCCATTTTCCTCTGAATTAAATACCCCCCCTCAAAAATTGAGGAATAAATTAGGATAATAAACACCTGGTTACCCATTCTGCTTCCCAGGAATGAAAGGTTGGTTTAACATCTGAAAATGAATCAATGTAATATACCACCTCAATAGAATAAAGGATAAAAATTGCCCCATCTTCCATCCAGCATCAATCTCACCCAATTTCTTATTCTTAGCTTCCTCTACATTAGATCTTACTGGTTTGTAATATCAAACCTTTAATTTTCCTAGATGCCTATTCTCAAACCTGCCCCTGTATTTATTTATTCTCCTTTACTGTCATGCCTGCTTTCCACTATATACTACCCCCAGATAGACTGTTTTCCATTATCCTGCTGTGACAGTGACAGGCAGCCAATTAGGAAGACAGTTTGGCATGTTATTAATAGGAACAGTAATGAGTGGACATTACTACTAATCTTACAGAAATTAAAAGAATTATAAGTGGATAATATGACAACTGTATGCCAACAAATTATATAACTTAGGTGAAATACATAAATTCCTAGAAAGACATAAATGATCAAAACCGACTCAAGAAGAAATAGAAAATCTGGATAGTCCTATAAGTAAAGAGATTGAATTAGTAATCAAAAATCTCACAAAGAAACCCAGGACTACATAGCTGTTTTAACCACATTGCCATGGTGAGGCTGGACACAGATCAAGAAAGAAAAACCAGAAAGAGTATTACAGTTTGTTATACTCACAGTTCTCTAGGGGAGAACATAGCACGCCACACAAGGCCACTCAAAGGAAGCACTGGGGTTGGTCACAAGGGAGAGGAGAATTGTGGGCCTTTATTGTGGTCTTCATGGGAAGGAACAGGCAAAGCAGGGTAAGCAGGTTTAGGATAGGCTAGTTTGAGTAATTTCTGCAGACTGTGGGGCACAGGGGCTGTCCCCCGTTGTCAAATACCTGGCCCTGGGGCAAGCAGGGTTGGGTGTATAGTGGCCTGATAAGAGAGGTGGTTGGGATGTGAACTTAGCTGGTTAAGAAGGGGAACTAACTGGCCTCTAGGTATGGCTTCAAAACTGGGTCAAGATGGGGTTTAAAAAACTCTATCACAATATCTTCACTGGTGAATTCTACCCAGCATTTGAAGAAGAAAATAATGCTAATTCTTCTCAAATTCTTCCAAAAAATAGAAGAGGAGGGAACATTTCCCAACTCATTCTATGAAGTCAGTATTACCCTGA
Source organism: Daubentonia madagascariensis (assembly GCA_023783475.1). Taxonomy (NCBI): domain Eukaryota; kingdom Metazoa; phylum Chordata; class Mammalia; order Primates; family Daubentoniidae; genus Daubentonia; species Daubentonia madagascariensis. The sequence continues at coordinate 26,614 of JAKFHU010001752.1, read as the reverse complement.
TAGCAAAACCAGACAAAACATCACAAGAAAACAGACCAAAATATTTTGTGAATGTAAATGCAAAAAAATCCTCAACAAAACATGAATAAACCAAATCCAGCAATATATAAAAAGGGTTATACATGATGGCCAAGTAAGGTTTATCCCAAGAAGGCAAGATTGGTTTAACATATGAAAATGAATTCATGTAATATGCCACCTCAATAGAACAAAGGACAAAAATCCCATGATCACCTCAATAGACACATAAAAAACATTTGACAAAATTCAACACCCCTTCATGACAAAAAAAAAATAAACTAGGAACAGAAGGGAATTTCGCAAACCTGCTAAAGGGCATCTATGAAAAACCCCCAGCTAACATCGTATTTATTCTTCCTAAGATCAAGAATGAGAAAAGGATGTCTGCTGTCACCACCCTATTCAACATTATGCTGAAAGTCCTAGGCAGGACAGTTAAGCAAGAAAAAAAATAAAACGAATCCAGATTGGAAAGAAAGAAGTAAAACTATCTGCAAATGATATGATCTTGTATAAGAGCACCCTATTAGGGTCCTGTTAAACTATTAGAATTAATAGTTATAATGATTAGAACAAATAAATGAGTTCATCAAGGATGCAGAATGCAATGCTGATGTAAAAAGAAAAAAAGGCAAGTGTTTTTCTACGCACTTGCAATGAGCAAACCAAAAATGAAATTAAGAAAACAAGTCCATTTATGGAAACATCAAAAAGAAAAAATAAGAAAAAAGGGAAATTTAACAGAAGTAGAAAATTTATACTCCAAAAACTACAAAAATTGTTGAAAGAAATTAAAGAAGACCTAAATGGAAAGATATCTCATGTTCATGGATTGGAAGATTTAATATTGTTAAGATGGCACTACTCACCAAATTGATCTACAGATTCAGCACAATCTCTATTAAAATTCCAACTGACATCTTTGCAGAAATTGACAAACTGATTCTAAAATTTGTATGGAACTTAAAGAGACCCAGAATAGAAAAAGCAATCTTGAAAAAGAAGAACAAAGTTGGAAGACTCCTGATTTCAAAATTTATCACAAAGATAGAATAATCAAGACAATGCGTTATTGGAATAAGGATAGACATACAGATCGATGGAATGGAACTTAGAATCCAGAAATTAACCCTAACATTTATAGTCAAATAATTTTGAATAAGGTGCCAAGAAAGAGTCCTTTCAACAAATGGTACTGAGCCAACTGGATACCCTCATACAAAAGAATGAAATTAGACCCCTACTGCATACCACTTACAAAAATGAACTCAAAATGGATCAAAGACCTAAATGTAAGACAAAAATGTAAAACTATAAAACTCTTAGAAGAGGCCAGGCGCTGTGGCTTACGCCTGTAATCTCAATACTTTAGGAGGCTAAGGCAAAAGGATGGCTTGAGGCCAGAAGCTCAAGACTAACCTGGGCAACACAGTGAGACCCCATCTCTACAAAAATTTCAAAAAATTAGCCGGACATGGTGGTGCATGCCTATAATCTTAGCTACTTTGGAGGCTGAGGCAAGAGGATCACTTAAGCCTGGGAGTTGGAGGTTGCAGTGAGCTGTGATCATGCAAAAAAGTGAGACCCCCCCCCTCACAAAAAACAAAACAAAACAAACTTCTTAGACGAAAACATAGATTAGGCTTAAATCTTCATAATCTTGGTTAGGCAATAGTTTCTTAGATATGATACCAAAAGCATAAGTAACAAAGGAAAAATAGATAAACTGGACATCATCAAAATTAAAAACTTCTGTCCTTCAAAGACACCATCAAGTATGTGAAAAGACAAGTCACAGAATGGGAGAAAAGTTTTGTAAATCATTTATCTAATAATGGACTTGTATATAAAGTATATAAAGAACCCCTAGAATTCAATAATAAAAAGACAAAGAGCTCAATTTTAAAATGGACAAGGAATCTGAATAGACATTTCTCCAAAGAAGATATACAAATGGCTAATAAGCACATGAAAAGATACTCAACATCTTGGGAGGCCTAGGAGGGAGGATCCCTTGAGGCCAGGAGTTTGAGACCAGCCAGAGCAAGAGTGAGACCCATTTCTTTTTTTTTTTTTTTAATATTGATGGCCATGCTAATCTTCTTTGTATCGTTCCAATTTTAGTATATGTGCTGCCAAAGCGAGCACGCATTTCTACAAAAAATAGAAAAATAAGCCAGGTGTGGTGGCACGTGCCTGTAGTCCCAGCTACTTGGGAGGCTGAGGCAGGAGGATCGCTCAAGCCCAGGAATTTGAGGTTGCAGTGAGCTATGATGATGCCACTACACTCTAGCCCAGAGCGACAGAACAAGACTTTGTCTGAAAAAAATAAATAAATAAAGTTGTAAAAAAAAAAACAAAACAAGGGCCAGCCAGGTGGCTCACACCTGTAATCCTAGTACTTTGGAAGGCTTAGGTGGGAGGATCTCGGATCGCTTGAGGGCAGGAGTTCAAGACCAACCTGAGTAAGAGCAAGACCCTGTCTCTACTAAAAATAGAAAAAGTTAGCCAGGCACAGTGGCACATGCCTGTAGTCCCAGCTACTGAGGAGGCTGAGGCAGGAGGATCGCTTGAGCCCAGGAGTCTGAGGTTGCAGTGAGCTATGATGATGCCACTGTACTCCAGCCGGCAACAAGAGCGAGACTCTGTCTAAAACAAAACAAAACCAAAAAAATGCTAAGCCTGCCATGTAGTAAGTTCTATTATTAACAAAGTGAGCTCTGTGAAGTCAAGGGTTGTCTGTTTTGCTGATCACTAACTGCAGTGGTTAGAACCTAATAGGCAATGACACAGTTAAAAAATTAATCTATTATTCTCCCAATATCAGATTCCACTGTCCCAAATAGCTAAATTCCAACTGTCTCCCACAACTTAAATTTACTGCTATCCCATGATATTCAGAAACCACCACTCACTTCACTGTCTCTATACCCACCACTGACAACACAATACATAATAGGACAATTGCCCAAAACAATTGGCTCAACCTTCATCCTTTGTGATCTGCTGAAAGTCAGTTTAGTGGATGTTTCATATTTTCCACCTGCCCAGCATCCATGGCACTTCAGTTTTTCTCTGGGAAACTATTTCTTTCATATCGCATGCTATTTTCATGTGATTGCCTATTAAAGTACTTCTTCTGTCTTTTCGCCAAAGGTGGGCATATGACCCCAGCCAGGCCAGTAAGACTTTCTGGAATTCGATTCTTGAGCAACTAGGTGCAAGGACCCATTTGTTTTTATGGTCAAACCCAGAAAATGCTGTCCATTAATACCGAGTGGACCGGTAAAAGCTTGATATTTTGGACAAGGGAACTTCTTATTGGAAGCCCAGAAATTGGAGGACAGTTAAGAGCTCAATATAGGGAAGCAGTTACCTGCAAAATTAAGTGGGCAGTGGGGGGAATATGTGACCACATATCCCGGGATACTTAAACTATGTGAGGAAAATTGGCCAGATCAGACACATCATGATGCTAAAGGGACACATATGTGGGTGATGTGAGAGTAGTGGAGATTTAATACTGGTTAGAAAATGCAGGCCAAACCATTGGAGCTCTATGGAACCAGAAATTTCAAGGAGAGTGAGTAGCAGGCATGAGGAAAAGTAATGGGCTGACAGGAGAGAATATGGGGGTATGGGAAGAAAGTGATTGAATTTTGGGGCTGGAGTGAGCTTAATATTGAGGACAGCAGTGATGAGGTGAATGGTAAGGAAAACTGGATTACAATATTGAGGAGACAGTAATCACGTTTTTGGGGAATAACGCAATGAATCCGGAAATAAGGGGATCAAATGGGGCTGGATATTTATGAGAATATCAAAGCCAATGTTAAGATTGTAGAGGCAATGGGCTCTAATAGCAGCACAGTCATAGGAACCATATATTGGAATTCAGGATAGAAAATGGAGGCCCAGATTTGCTAGCACACAATGGGTCATGATATTGTGGAACCATATATCAAATGTTGAGGAACAGGAAACTGTGATTTTGAGAATAGGGAGAGAAGTCTATTATCAGGGGATTCGCTGAGGGAAGGATATTGAGTAGACATTGAACTGTATAATGAGAGATAATAGGGAATGTGTGAATGGGAAATAATGGGATCAATTGTTTGGGGAGCACCAGGCCATATATTGGGATTCAGTGGGTAGTCAATACTAAGAGATAGTAGAGGATCCAATATCCAAGATCAAAAGCTGGAAAATAGTGAGAGATACATATTGTGGTACCTTGGAGATATAATTTTGGAGAATAGTGCCACTGATTGTTGGGGAGAATTATTGTAGTAAACTGTGGCTATAAAGCATGGGCTGACATTGGGGAAGAGTGGATGGCATACTTTTGGCACTGAAATAAGGTATAGAGGGGCAAGATATCAAGGCGCATAGTGATATGGGATTATGGGAAGTCAGAACTCAAAAACAGCAAGGCCCTGATATTGGAAAACACTGAATTTATGAAAACCCAGGTTTGGGGAATCAGGGCGAATTTCAGAGCTTAGTCAGACAACTGTACTGGGCCAGAAGTGTCTTGATAATGGAGGCAAGAGGGGACTAGGTACTGAGGGGCTATAGGTAATGTCACAATGGGGAAGTGGCAGACCTGCTGTCGGGGGATAGAAGAATCGCATACTGGCATGCTGTATGGACCTCTACAGACAAAGATGCCATTGAGGGGTCTGTACAGCTATTTAGTGGAGGGAGATGCTGTATCTTAAAGTGGAGGGAGGTAGTGGAGATTATGGGGTTACACCTGGAGCAGACTAGGAAGCTTGGCAGGGCCCACTGCAAAGTTGGAAATTAATGGAGAGCTGAATATAGAGGAGACCGAAAACGAAGTGATTTATTCCATCACAGGTACCACAATTACAGACATTTCCAAGCAAAGTATATGCAGTGTGATAGCGCTCCATTTTGACATTTAACATTCACAAGTAAACAGAGATGGCAGGTGGGTGAATAACCTGCCAAGGTGGGTTCTGGTATTGCGTCTGAGATGACAAACCCCAAGGGGTCAGGTGGCTTTCCAGCACGGACTCTTGTCAATGACAAATCCCTCAGCCCCTTAGTCTTGGGTCCCACAGTTCCAGAAAAGCTCCGCGCCAAAATGAAGCTGTCCCTGAGTCTCCAAGGACAGCCCCCTCATGGACCCCAGTCAGGGCCCCCAGAGTCTCATCCTGCGGAGCTGGCGAGCTCCGGGCCTGCGTCCAGGAGGGTCCGCAGCCACAGGTCCCACGACGTCCTGGACACATCCTGAACGTGGCCTCCCGGTGGCACAGCTCCTCTGGCTACGGATCTGGGCTCTGCCCAGAAGCCGCAGCAAAATCTAAGGCGGAAAAACGCACAGTCGAGTCAGCCCGAGCCCCTTGGGGCGCACCAATATACCCAGACAAACGTCACTCACCGCGTCCTGCGGCTGCGCGCTCTTGTCCTCCTCCCTCGGCCCGCGCCCACTCCGGGACACAACCTGCTGCTCCTGGGGGCGATGCAGCATCACAGGGCTCCGGCCCAGCCCGGGCCAGGGCGCCGACCCTCCCCGCCGGGCCCCCTCTAGAAGGCCGCGGGCCTGGGTCTGGCTTATCCCTTAAAGAACAGAAGGTTGGGCGCGCTCTGCGCTCCCCAAACACAAAAAGATGGGCTCCCTGCGCTTGCCCCCACCTCACAAAGTGGTAGGGTCCAGGGACATTATCCTAATTATAAACGGGGTTCAATCGCACCCCGGAATTCTAAACGCTGGGGGCTGACTGTGCCCCCGCCCCCAACTGCAGGTACATGTAGCACCCTTATTTCATTGCCGACAGCTACTTTGGACCTTCCTCCCGACGGACAGTTGGACAAAGAGTGACAACAGAGGGGACAGTAGAATGAAAGAGGCAGAGACAACAGAGAAGGAAAGAAGCATCGGAAGCTAGATGAACCGGGTGCAGCGCTTCTCCAAAACACAAAATGCTGAGCCCTTTTTTTCCCTTCCCTCCCCGCTCGGCCCTGCGCCCACCCCGTCCCGCCCTGGCCACTCAGGCAAGCTGTAAGTGGATATAGGTAAAGATGCAGGAGGTGATGGAGAAGGCGATGGCCGCGTAGATGAAGATGGAGAGGTGCGGAAAGTGGTCGAGGTAGCAGCCCTCGTCCAGCGGGGGCTCTTCCTCCTGGGGCGGGGGGCGCGCGGCGGTCTTCGGGGGCTGCGCGGCGCGGGCACCCTGCGCCCTCCCGCCGGCGCGGCGACCGGCCTTCCTGCCAGCCGCGGACGCGGACTTGGGCGCGCGGGCGGCCGGGGGCTCTTCCGGGGGAGGCTTGTCAAACAGGCCTTCGGACTCGGGGTCGGGGTCCGGGCGAACGTGCTCGGGACCCCAGGGTCTGCGCTGATAGAGTCCGTCAGCCATCGGCGTGGAGCGCGCGCAGGGCGGTCGGCCGGGTCTGGGCGGTCAAGTCCAGGCCGGGTCGGAGCGCAGCGGGCTGCGGCCGGGGCTGCGGCGGTATTTCTACCGCCCGGGGTGGGGGCGGCAGGGGGCGGAGTCAGCGGGGCAGGGGGCCTCTGCAGGGTCCGCTGGGCCTCTCAGCGGAGGCGCCGTTTCCCCGGGCTCCTCCTTCCGCCCCCCGCCTGTTGCAGACGTGGGCTCCCCGGGTTCCAGCTCCCAGCCCGCTGCTCGCAAGTCTGCGCAGCAAGGTGTGTCTCCATGGCGACCAGACCCGCAGCAAGCGGGGGAGGAAGCGCCGGCCGCCGGCAGGGACCCCGGGCGCCAAAGGAGGCTCGGCACGCAAGAACTGAAATGCAGGGAGCTTCCCCAGGGCTTTATGTTTCCGTTAAAAGAAAACGTTTATTGTGGCGTCTTTTAAAAACATTTTAATTTTAATGCATGAAAAAACTAACACATAATCTTTGTGGAAAACTTGAAAATTAGAAAGCAGTCTAGGCAAAAGCAATTAACAAAATAAATCCTCTCACAATCCCAAGGTCCAGAGACCGCACGGCTGAAGAGCTGGTGCCTTTGGCTGTCTTCTTCTTCTTTCTCACTCTCTCCGTCTCCATCTGTATCTGCACATCCTGTTTTCTCTTCTTGCTCTTCACCCACAAAAGCAGCGTTCCAGCCTTTTGGGCATCTCACATACGACCAGGAACAAATCCTTTCAAAGGCCCGCCTGACTTGAGCCGGTTTCTCAGCCCTCCCCCTCTGCCCCCTTGTTCTACTTAGGCTCCTCTTGGCATCCACCAGACCCGCTACGGTTTCAGCTGGTCCCCACACAGGCTGCTGGGCACCCGCGTCTCCTGGCCCCTCTGTTGCACCTGAGGTTCCAAGGCTGGTTGGTGTTCCCTCCTGGAATGGGGGTGAGAACAATCACCGGGATTTATTTGGGTCCCAGTGGGTTGGAGGCTCTGTCAGTTCAGCAGATCCAACTCAAAGTGCCGACAGGAAATTCATTGCCTCCTGCAACTGAAAGGCCCCCCGGGGGGCTGCATGAGGGGGATCAGGACCAGGGTGCTGAAACAATGTTACTAGGGTATTGTTTCTCTCCATCTTACAGCGTTGCCAGGGTCTTCTTACATGGCCAGAGCCAACTAGGTAGTGGTGGGTACTCAGATAATACTTGCTGAATGAATGATGCAGTGAATGAATGGCTGTTACCAGCCGCGGAGTCACATTCTCACAGCCTAGCAACCCCAGCTTAAAAGAGTTTTCAGTTGACTAAAATAAGGAGAATATGGAACCCTCATATGTGCTGTTGGGAATGTAAAATGGTGCAGCTACTGTGGAAAACAGTTTGGCAGTTTCATAAAAACTTAAGCGTACATTTACCATATGACCCAGCAATTCCACTCCTAGGCTTCTACCCGAGAGAAATGAAAACATATGTGCACATACAGACTAGAACATGAATGTCCATAGCAGCATTATTGGAAGTAGGCAAAAACTGAGAACAATCCAAATGTCCATCAAATGGCAAATGGATCAACAAAATGTGGTTTATCTATGTAATTGATTACTCTTCAGCAATAGTGAACTACTGATACGTGCTTTAACTTGGCTAAATCTCAAAAACACTACACTAAGTGAAAAAAGCCATATGCAAAAGACCACAGATTGTGTGATTCCATTTATATGAAATGTCCAGAAAAGACACATCTGTAGAAACAGAAAGCAGATTGGTGGTTGACTGGGGCTGGGGTGGCAGAGCCGATTAACTGCAAACAGGTTCAAGGCAACTTTTTAGCGATAGAAATGTTCTAAAACTGGATTGTGGTCGTGGTTGCACAACTCTATACATTTTCTAAAATTCATTGACTTGTACACTTAAAGTAGATGACTTTCATGGTATTAAATTACACTTCCATTAAAACTTATAAAACTACACCAAGTTATCGTTTCTCAAATACCACCTGGGCAAAACCAAACTAAACCAAACCCATGTGATTTTATTTACAATTCTGTAAGTTGATTGGGAGATTCTTCTAGTTTGAGCTTATTTATATGATCTCTACTGGGTTCTCTCATTTGTTTGATAGATCAGCTGGAGGTGGGAAGATCCAGGATTTCCTCACCGTGTCTGGAGGTGAGCAAGCTATTGGTCAGATTCCTCAGTCTCCTCCACAAGGCCTTTCATCCTCCAGCAGGCTAGCCTGGGCTTATTCACATGGTGGCCTCAGGGTTCCAAGCATAGGAAGAGTGTAAGTCCCAAAGCGAAAGGACTATTCAAGTCTCTGCTTGAATTATATTTTCTACTGTTCCATTGGCCAAAGCAAATCACATGGCCAAACTCAGGTTCAGAGGGTGGGAAGAGCTGCAAAGTCACATAACAAAGTGACAGGGAGAATTAGTGGCCATTTTTGCAATCTACCATAGAGAAAAAGAGAAATTAAGGAACTCCTCTCTAGTTGTATGACTAGTAAGTTGCAGGGCCCAGATTCTGGTGCTCACATTTTTACTTACTATGCTGTATACTGAGTGGTGTTTTCCAGGAGTGGTGTTTGAATGTAGCATGTGGGATGGAGAGGGGTTGGATATGTAGTCGGAAAGGAATTTAGACTTTATTCTAGACTTTATCCTAAAGGTACTAGAAATCCACTGGAAGATTCAAATGGATTGGCATTTTAGAAAGCTCACTCTGGAAGTAGTATAGAGGCTGGACTACAGAGGAAGGGGTTGGTGGCAGAGTGACCAGTGAGGACTTTATCACACTAGATTAAGTTAGAGATGAAAGGAGGTTGACGTAGTATTTGGGATGAGAAGGACATTTTAGAGATAAAATAGGACTTTGCTGAGCATTGATGGAAGGGATGAGGAAGAGGGAAGAGATGGGGGTAACTGGAGTTTTCCCAGAAGATCTAAGGGGAAGATGATGAGTTATTTTGTGGCTGTGTTCACTCTGAGGTCCTTATGGGACATATGGGGGTAAATGTCCCTTTGCCACCAGCATCCTCAGGTGCAAGGTCTAAGCAAGCAATCTAGATTTGGGAATTATCAGCATGGAGGTTATAGGTGGAGCCACAGGCATAGATGAGATTGCCTGAGGGGGTGGGAAGAAAGAGGGGCTTCACAAAGCATCCTAAGGATCCCAACCTTTAAGGAATGGGCAGAATAAAAGTGGCAGATGAGAAGACAGAGGAGCTCAGTGCTGGGATAAAGAATTCCCGGGAGTGGTCAACAGGGTCAAATTCAGCAGAAAGGTTAAAGAAGATCTGAACAGAGGAAATAAATTTAGCAATCCAATCATCAGAGACCTTTGCCAGACCTTGGGGTTTGGGTGGTCATGGAGGTGGGCAATGTAATGGAGGGCTGAGATGTGAATGGCAGGTGATAAAATATTCTTTTGGGAAGTGAGAATATGTTCTGGACTTGGAAACAGAAAGTATGCTTTCCAGTCCTAGTTCTGATACCTTCTACATATGTGATATTTAATCATTTAAATCTCCATAGATCTTTGTTTTTTCCTCTGTAAAATGGGCTTAAGAATATACAACTATTAATGTGTTACTTCCATATGTGCACATATAAGTGGATCAATTAGTACCAACTTGGTGCTGAGTCCATGTGGTGCTTGTTTTTCCATTCTTGAGATACTTCGCTTAGAAGAATGGGCTCCAGTTCCATCCAGGATAATACCAGAGGTGTTAGTTCACCATTGTTTTCAACTTTTAAGTGCACATATGGAAGTAACATTCATCGGGTGTTGGGTAGGTAGGTGGAAGGAGGGAGGAGGGGATGGGTAAATTCACACCTAAGGGGTGCAGAGCACACTCTCTGGGAGATGGGCACGCTTGAAGCTCTGACTCAGGCACAGTAAAGGCAATACATGTAACCTAAATGTCTGTACCCCTGTAACACTCTGAAGTAAATAAATTAATTAAAAAAAAAAGAATATACAGCTAACTGGATTGTAGTAACAATCAAATAATTCAATGTTTTCCTAAGAGTGGTGTCACATCCTGGGGATAAATGAAATGATTTTAGGTAATGCACGAACATTTTAATAAAAAGATCTGTACTTATTTTGCTGTGTTTTAGAAAATGATATAACCAGGACACTGAGTTCACAATTTCACAGGTAGTACTGCTTGGGACAAATCTAAACACTTTTAAGTGCGGTAAAGTTAATTTAAAGAAAAAAAATAAGGAATTAAACTGTCCAAATGGTCCACACATATGGTGAAAATCATCAAGCCAGATTAGGGAGGCCTGAAACTTGGGAAATGCCAAGACGAAGCATGGGAAAATGCTCTTCAACTGTACAGCAATGGACAAACATGAGCTATTGTTACTAACGAACATGCTCTCTTCCCTGCAGACAGTGGTGGGTCCAAGGGGAAAGGGAGAGGGGAAAAGTTTAACTCCCCAATAATCTCTATCAGTCCCTGAATTCTTTGACATGGACAAGGGATGTTTTCTCAGTTTGATTTAGAATGTAATGTGATGCCAACAGTTTCAAGTCTCTTCTATCCCCTTCCAACCAGTTTTACTGCTCTGAAGGTCCTCCACTGTTAGAAACACTGAAGCCCCCTCTGTGCATAAGTCAGTATATGGACCTTCAGTTCCTTCATCCAGCCTCAAGACCAAGGGTCAAAACATTTTTCCAGAGACAGATCAGAAGAAAAGTATGACAGCATGGATACATAGGGTAGAATGCAAAGGAGTCAAGGGAGGAATGGAAGAGTGTGTACGGCAGGATGGGAGGGTTTGTAGGATGAAATGGGAGCGTGTGTGGGGTGGAATGGAGCTGTGTCTAGCGTAGAATGGAAGGTGTCTAGGGTCAAATGGGAGAGTGTGTAGGGTGGAATCCAAGGGTGTATAGGGTGGAGTGGAAGGGTGTATATATTAGAGAAGAAAGGTGGGTAGAGTGGAATGGAAGTATGGGCAGGGTGGAATGGGGGAATGTACAGGGTGGAATGAGAAGCTGTGCAGGGTGGAGAGAGAGTTTATAGGCTGGTGTGGAATGATGTGTAGGGTGGGTAAGAGGGTTGTATAGGGTTGAATGGAAGGTCTCTAGGAAGAAACGGGAGGGCGTGTAGTTTGGAATGCAAGGGTGGTAGGGTGGAATTCTAGCGTGTGTAGAGCGGAAGGGAGGGGTGTGTAGGGTAGAATACAAGGATGAGTAAGGTGAAATGAAAGGATACGTAGGGGGCAATAAGAAGGTTTGTAGGGTGGAAGGGGAGGGTGCCTAGGGTGGAATGAAAGGTTGTGTAGGGGGGAATGGAAAGTGCCAAAGGTGAAATGAAAGGTTGTGTGGTGTGAAAGGGAGGGATGTGCAGTGTAGAATGGAGGCATTTCTAGGGTTAAGTGTGTAGGGTGGAAAGGAAGAGTGCATATATTAAAAAAGAAAGGTGGATAGTGTTGAATGGAAGGGTGGGTAGGCTGGAATGGAAGGATGTATGGGGAATAGAAGTGTCTACGGTAGATAGGAGGGGCGTGTAGATGGAATGGGAGGGTTGGAGGGTGGACTGGGAGGGTGTCTACGGTGGGGTGGAGGGGTGTGCAGGGTGTATTGTAAGGGTATATAGGCTGGAATGGAAGGCTATTTATGGTGGAATAGAATTTTGTCTAAGGTGGAATGGAAAAGTGTCTAGGATGTAGTGGGAGGCCGTGTAGGGTAGAATAAAACTGTCTTTTTGATAGAAAGGAAGGGTGTCTAGAGTGGAATGGAGGGGTATGTATGGTGGATTGTAAGAGTATAAGTTGGAATGGACGTGTGTGTAGGGTAGAAAGGAAGAATGTGTGTGGTGGAAGGGATGGTTGTCTAGTGTGGAGTAGAAGGGTATCTAGGGTGAAAAAGAAGGGTTGCAGGGTAAATGGGATTGGGGTTGTAATGGAAAGTGTGTAGGGTGGAATGGGAGAGTGTGTAGGGTTGAATAGGAGGATACATAGGGTGGGAAAAAAGGGTGTGTAATGTGGAAGGGAGGGCGTAGGGTGTAATGGGAGGTTGTGTGTGCTGGAATGGAGGGTGGCATGGATAATTGTGTAGAGTGGGAAGAAAGGTTGTGTAGGGTGGCATGGAAGGGTGTTCAGGGCAGAAGGCAGTGCTCTGGAGGGTGCAACAGAGGCGAGTGTGGGGTAGGGTGGAGGGGTATGCAGGCAGGAAAGGGAAGGAGTGTAGGGTGGGATGGAAGTATGTGCGGGGTAGAGTGGAAGAGTGTCTGGGGTGTGTAGTGGAATGGGAGGTTATGGAGGGTAGAAGGAGAAGGTCTGTAGGGCAGAATGGAAGGGTGTTTAGGGTAGATTGAAGGGGCGTCTAGGGTGGAATGTGAGAGGGTTTATGTTGGAATGGAAGGGTGGAATGCGAGTACTTTTAATGTAGAATGGAAGCGTGTTTAGGGTGGGTTGGAGGGTGTGTGAGGTAAAACAGGAGGATGTATCGGGTGGAATGGGAGGGTGTGTAGAGGGGAGTAGAAGGATGTGTTTGGTGAAATGAGTGGGTGTCTAGGGTGGAATAGAGGCTTCTTTAGGGTGAAATGGAAGGGTGTCCATAGCGGAATGGAAAGGGGTCTGGTGTAGAATGGAAGAGCCTCTAGGGCTAAATGGGAGGGTGTAGGGTAGAATTCTAGGATGTGTAGGCTGGGAAGGAAGAGAGTATAAGGTGGAGTTAGAAGATGTGTAGGGTGTAGTGGGAGGATGTGCAGAATGGAAAAGAACAGTGGGTAGGATGGAATGGAAGTGTGTGTAGGGTGGAAGAAAAGGATGGGTGGGGTGGAACGGAAGAGTGTTTAGGTTGGAATAGAAGTTGTATAGGGTGAATAGAAGGGTGTTTCAGGTGGAATGGCAGGATGTGTAGGGTGGAATGGAAGAGCCGTGTGTGAGTCTGCAGCACTGGGAAAGCTACACAAACCTGCCCGTCAGGAGTGGGTTGGGTAGGCAGTGGGAGAAGGCTCAGGAGCAGGGGCATCTTGGGGCCAAGCTGTGCGAGGGCTTGCTGGAGAGGAGCTGGAGGTAAGTAAGGAGTGAAGGTGTTAAAATGCTTTAGCTACTGCAGTGGCCCATTGCATATTAAGAAGGCATGAAGCTGAATTCAGGGCTCAGACAACAGAGATTCAGTGTCCCCGGGACACCTTGTTATTTTCCACCTGGCTCCTCTATACAGAAATGAACATAGTGCAAAACAACTCTGGTCCTAGCCCCATGACCTCTGGGGGCTCTATCTGTCAGGAATTCAGAGAGCTTGGCTGACTCTATGGGCTCACCTTTGTGCAAACTCTGCCTGTGCCCAAAAATGAGAGAGCTAAGTCTGCCCCTGGCTGGGGACTTCAGGGCCCCCAGGCATCCCTGACAAGACAGATACCTAAAGGTCTCAAGCTATGACTTCACTCCATGCTTGATGCCCGAGTGTTCCAGGAAAAACCCCATGAGTTCAGGGCCTAGAGCCAGAATCCACCAAAAGACCCTGAATGGACAAAGGCTGCCTTTAGCTCTTGCTTCTGGGACCTGCCCAGAGCACACACCCCTCTGGGCATAGGAAAGAGAGGCCTCTTCCAGGAGGATCTCTGCTCCTGAGCTCTACCTTGGTAGCTTTCCTTCATCCATTTAGGTGGATTTGCCCATGGATAAAGGACACACTGTCTGAGTCAACATAAATCAGAGATCTGAATCTGCCAGGCCAAAAGCCAGATCTGCACAATGGTCAGCTCACCATATTGGCAATGCCTCCTGTGAGAAATCCTAGGACACACAGAGATAATAACAGCAGCAGCTGCTGCAACAGCAACTGACTGCTGAGCACAGACTGTGTGCTGGGAACTGTGCTCAACACTTCTGCAGAGATGGCCTCACCTAATTTTCATGACCCCATAAGTTAGGCACCAGTATTTTCTCTAATACCTTGCCTCTCGCTAAGAGGCGAAGGAACTTGTCCAGAATCTACCACTAGTACTGACAGTGCTGGGGTTCTTACCCAGGTCCCCCTGACCCAAGTAAGAGCTATACCTCCCAATGCCCACCACCAGCTGCCCACCCCAGGCCTGCTCACCTCCAAAGACCATGTACACTGAACAAGAGGCAAAATACACAAAGGCCACTTTTAGCTCAAAGTGCTCATGCCCAGCTGAGGAAACAAGCTTTGGTGCTGGTTGTGGTGCTATTGTGCGTGTGTGCATGTGTGAGTGGGCAGGTGGGCAGGAAGGACTTTCCAGGAATCCCTCCTATTGTCTGGGATGTAGCTATTTGTCATCCTGGAAACCATGACTACTTTGAAACTGGCCGCTGAATTCTGCGTCCTGCCAACCTCTGGATCTATGTGTCATGCCCTGACTGGGGGCAGGGAAGTCAAGCTCCCCTTTCCACAGGTCCAGCACCCAAACCCACAGGAGGTGGGAAACCTCCAAGTGTACTGCAGTCTCCGCACCAGGATGAGTGGGTGGGTGAAAGGCCTAGTCACTTGCTGAATGTGCCATGGCCCTTCTCGGCCAATGCAGGGACAGCTGCTGCCACACCCCACTCCACCCCGAGATGTTTCAGGGAACCTGTGCCCAATCCCATGCCATGCCCAGTGCCCTGCTTGGGGTGGGGGCAGCAGTGGTTGCTGAGCAGGGCAGAGAAGGGGAAGTTGACTGGAGCTTGGAGCTCCAGGGGGTGGGGAGCGAGCAGCCATGAACCTGTCCAGGGGCTGTGAGGAGGCACCTGGGAGGCGGGACCCCCATCTGAACTGAGGCTCCAATCCTTTCTGCCCTCCCTTCCTGCCCCTGTTCACACTCCATGGTCCCAGCAGACTTCACTTACAAAACACAAATTCAAAGATAAAATTATTAAGAATTTCAAGGCAGAGACTGCCAAGCATTAAACCCTAAGTGTGGGGGCTGTATACAACGGCACAGATAGCATATCCAGGAAGCTGGCCCTGCTCACACCCTACCCCAAGCGCAGTTTAGCCTAACTGGTCACTGACTGGTTCTTCACAGTCATCACTGAGGTTCTACATCAAATTATTAACTGTCCATGTTGGTTTTTCTCCTGCTAGACAGAGCTTAGCGCTTTCAGCACCTCAGCTCCATTCCGGGGCCTGGCAGAACTCACCACCCTGGGAATTCTCACCCTCTTCCCCATTTTCTTCAACACACCCAGATCCCTGCTCTCTACGTACGATCTTCCTCAGAGGAGATAAGTTCGGTCACTTTTGTTCTGTCCTCTTCTCCCTGTGCTGCCCCTAAAGAACAAGGATAATCAAACAGCCGATTCAGCAGGCTCATTCCCCTTCCCCTCCCTGCATCACCCCACCCACCCCAGGAGATGACCCAAACTGCATGGTTAAGAACCATAAGGATGACCCAGCAAGTCCACTTCCGGGTACACGTCAAAGAATTGAAGGCAGGGTCTCAAAGAGACATTTGTACACTCATGTTCATGGCAGCATTATTCACAATAGCCAAGTGTCCATCAACAGATGAATAGATAACCAAAATGTGGCACAGACATACAATGCAATATTTTTCGCCTTAAGAAGGAAGGGAAATTCTGACATCTGCTACAACATGGATGAACCTTGAAAACATGCTAAGTGAAAGAAGCCATTCGCAAAAGGACAATTATTATATGATTCCACTTGTATATGAGGTTCTGAGCGTAGTCAAATTCAAAGAGGCAGAAAGTAGAATAGTGGTTACCAGGGGGTGAGGGGAATGAAGAATGGGGAGTTAGTGTTTAATGGGTACAGAGTTTTGGTTGGGGACGATGAAAAGGTTCTGGAAATGGATGGGGGTGATGGTTGCATATCAACGTGAATGTGCTTAATACTACAGAAATGAATGCTTGAAATGGTTAAAATGGTAAATTTATCTTATATTTAATTTACTGCAATAATAAAGAAAGAACCATAAGGATATTTTGTTTTCTCCCAAACTGTAACATGTTCAAAGCAAGACTTTCTGAAATGAAAAACAAACAAAAACCAGCCACTAAAGAAGCATGAAGTTCTTTTGGATTAGCATACATATCATATCAAATACATCAGCAAAAACTGTCTTAGGCAGATTTTAATGCTGTTCCCTCCCCAGTCCCCATGGGTTACAGGGAGGGATGAGCCAAGCAGACTGAGTGTGAAACAGGTTTGCTCAAATGTGCTAAGAGATATTTAATGACCAAGTTGAGTGCCCCCAAAGATTCTATCTTTTTCAGATGTAGATCCTGGTGCTTCCTCTTGGGTCTTGTACACGTTGAGTATCATTAATCCAAAAATCCAAAATCCAAAATGCTCCAAAATCTAAAACTTTTTGAGTGTTGACTTAATGCTTAAAAGACATGTTTATTGGAGCATTTTGGATTTTGGCTTTTCAGATGAGGTGTGCTGAGCTGGTAAATATAATGCAAATATTCCAAAATCTGAAAAAGTCTGAGACGTGAAACACTTCTGGTCCCAAGCATTTCGGACAAGGGATACCAAACCTGTACTTTTAACAGCTTACCAGAGCCTATTGTGTGCAGATGACCCATCTAGCAGGGAAAGCAGGGAGAAGAGAGTCCCCAGGTCCCCAGACCGTGGCAGTAGAAATGACCTGAGGAAAATATGGGCATGTCCTGGGAGGAAAGGAGGGAGTCAGCAGACTTCCTGGTTAGAGTATATGTCTTACTCTGTGTCATTTGTCCATTCATGACCACAAGCTCCATGACCCTGGGGACCATGTGGGACCAGCTATATCTACATGATCTGCCACATATAGCATTCAATAAACTTTGTTTAATAAAGGGATGTGGGTCTTGGCCCCAAACTCTGCCACAGATAGGTTGTTCTGAATATTTCTGAGACCAGCCAAAGGTAGGTCCAGGTACAAGGGCCTGGGCTTTGTGCCAATGGTTACTTGCCCAGCTACCCCCAAGGATTCTCTCCTTCAGTCAGGACTTTCCAAGTGTCTTTCCATCTTTCAACACAAACATACTCTCAAAATGTTTGGGTGGGAAAAAATTGTGCCATAGCCCGTAAGAGCTAGAAGATAAATTAAGAGATGCATAGGACCTTCCTGAATTCAATCAAACTCAGTGACAGAATCATCTGGTATTGATGTCCTAGACTGGGGGGTCAGGACAGGGACCTAGAACTGGGGCTGGTACTGGCTGTGGGACATTGGGCAAATCCCTTCTCTTTAGAGAAATACCATCTAACAAGTGAAGGAATTATAATACCATAGCAGGTAATACCATAGAGATTAGTCCATTTTCAGTGCTGGGAAAACTGGTACCACCTCTGAGGGGAAAAATTTTCCAAGACATGGAAAGTCATGAGAATGTTCATGTCCTTTGATAAAATCACTCTATCCCTGAGTATTGATTTTAAGACAATGATCTAAAGGATGAAGAAAAGCTCCTGTAGAAGGACGTGTATTGCAGTACTGTTTATCATGGCAAAAAATTGGAAGTAAACTCAATGTCAGAACAAGAGGAGAATACTTAATTAAATGATGTTACGTCTACTGCATGGAGTCCTGCAGTCATCAGAGATGATTATTCTGAAAACTCTGAAGTAGCCTGAGGGATGCTTGTGGTGATCTAAACCAATGTCAAAAAAGCAAGATGTAAAGCCACATGTGCTAGGATGATAACAAGATGGAAATGTGTTCCTGCAGAGAATGGAAGGAGTAAAGATGATCAGGCAATTTTCACATTGTTAGGACAACAAGATCATGGGGTGACTTCCTTCTCATTTTTCCAGACCTTGTGCACCAAGTGTTGTATTGTTTTTTGTACAAGAAAAGAAATTAATAGATGAGAAAAATCTAAGTAGTGGATGTAGTAACCATTTTCAGGATTAACAATATCCTGTGATGTTCTGATCTGCGCCCACACAGACTAAGATCCTTACCCAGCTGTGTGGAAGGCCCCACATTGCCTAGCAACCACCTGCTCAATAGCAGTTGCTAGGAAACCAGGGACAGAGCTGGACTCCTGACTCATAGCGCAGTATCCATACTATCGCCAGTCTCTTTCCCTCAAGTTCCCTCCAGCAGTGTCATGCTCCTGTCTAGGCATTCCTCTTCTCCTCTTCTCCCCCTCCAGGTTCCTACCTGCCTGAGGCTAACCTGCCAGCAGCACTCCATGGCTCCCAGAAACATAGAGCCTGACGCAGCAGAGGTGATCACAGGTTCCATAGGACTCTCTTCCTTTCCCTTCTCCGGGATGAGGGCCTAGATAAGAGTACATGCGTGGCTGGAGGTTTAACTCTGTAGTTATCGCATCATTGAGACAAATATTGCCTGCAGCCTCTACAAGGTTCTAGGCTCTGGCAAACCCTTCTCTCCCTGTGGAGTGATTCCTTCAGGAAAGGCACTTAGCTCAGCCCAGGGCTCCCACCACCCCGGCAGAGTGCCTGACCCAGTGGAAGCATTAAGTCCATGACTCTTGAATGAATTCTTTGCCCGGGGGTCATGTGGGTATCTCCCTGTTCCAAGCAGCTCACTTTAAAGAGAAAGAAACATTCGTTGTCTAGGGTGGATTCATCCAAACACAATGGCACTGGAAGAACCATTGGGGAATTTTTCACCATTGTTGATGATGGTCCATGCTGCCCTGGGCTTCTCATTCTCATCACCTCCATGTGTTGCTCTACTGTCACCTCCATCCTGAGGAGTCACCATACACCTCTACCTGATTCCCAGTGACTGTCTATTCAGAAAGAGAGCCAGAGAGGCTGGGCCGGGGTAAGCTGATGGCAACCATGAAATGCAGCCAGAGAGCCCCCTAGACAGGCCCTCCCAGGAATAGCCATGGACTTCGTCTGATCCGTGGGAACCTTGGTGTGAGTGAATGAACCCTCCCTGTGTTCAGCCATGAACTGGTTCCCTGGCTTACAGAAGTCTCCCTGAGATGTGTCTCTGCTCCATCGCTGGGGTCTAGATTGCCTTTTCCTGACCTACCCACAGATCCAAAGGATCAGAGATGTTCCCATTGTCCATGATCTAAAGTTCTGAAGGATCATACATGTTTTCTGAGAACCAAGGAAGCAGGGTAGAGAATCAGGTAAAGGGCAGGTCCTCTCTTCTAACTGGGATGATGGCAAACTTGACTGTCAGCCAAAGAACTCCTAAGGTTAAGGGTGTTTAACGTGCACTTTGCGAAGGCACAGGCATAGCTGAAAATAATGAAAATAACCAGCCACTGCCGCCTTGTTTGCTTTCCTATAATTGCTACTCAGGAGGCACATAGCTGATGGTGATAAAGATTCTTAACTTTCCCCGTAGATACCATCACCCTTGTGAAACCTAAGGCTAGTTTTTGAGATATCTTCCAGGCCCTGCATTACGGTGGAACGAATGACCCACCCAGACCAGTGGTCCCTACGAGGAACTGACTCAATTGGTATTGCAACCCCCACCCAAGAACTGATCCAGCAAAGAAGACAATTTCTACACCCTATGGTTCTGCCCTGAGCCCAGCCAATTAGCAGACCCAATTGCCTAGGCTTTTGCCCACCAAACTGTCTTTAAAAACCCTTTCTCTCAAATTTTCAGGGAGATGGGTTCAAGAAATTCCTCCTATCTCTTTGCATGGTGCCTTCGATATTAAACCCTTTCTCTACTGTAACACCTGCTGTCTCAGCGTATTGGCTTTCTCTTGAGCAGCAGGTAATGAACCTGGGGGCTTATCCGGGATCACCCTTGTGGGCACATGCCTGTCGTTCGGCAGCCTCTCACTGGTGGGACAGACTTAGAGACGTGCCCTAGAGGCTGTTCAGTTCTCTTGGACTGAGGGCCATCTCTGGCACCATCCCTACCAGTGGGATATTGTCAAACCATGGTGCTTGGACCTGTTTACAGAGGAGAAATGGTTTCTGGAACTAGAAGACATCCTAGTATGTATTCAAAGTGCGCACAGCACCCCCCTTCCTTCTCCAGATTCTTTGGCCCCTCTGGAGGCATTGTGGCTCCTTCATGGGTCTTGGTTGGCTTTCTGTATATTATAGGAAGAATCTTGTCTTGGGAAGACTTCTCTCCATTTAGACAGAGAATAGGGGGTCTGTCAGGAAGAATACTCTTCAATTTTTGGTTTGACTTGTTTTGGAAGGACTTTTTGTTTTCATATTTGCTTTAAAATAAGTACATCATTAAAAATTAATGGCCCAAAATGGGTGCTTTAAAGACTCCTCAATTTAAAAAAAATAGATTTTAGAGATCTCTTATTCTAAACAATTGCCTTATTTGTATTTATGAAAAGATCAGAACTAAAAGAAGAACATGTAACAATTTCTTGGCTACCCTTAAAAATTCTCTGGATAAAATTAAAGAGCAAATATTTGATCTAAAATGAAAATAAAAATCCTTTGACCACTGCCCCTGTGGGAATAATGACAGAGGCCAATTTACCTCATAGCCTAATGGTTAAAGTTCTATGCTCTTACCTCAGCAGCCTAGGTTCAATTCTTGGGCAGGGAGGGAACTTTTTCTGGTTTGGTATTTGTGTAATTTGTGCCGTTTGCTGATGCTAAAAAAAACTTTCCTTTTTTTGAACCGTTTTTTGACTCTTTTTTTGGATTTCGTAAAAACTGTTTTCCACCTTTTTGGAGACACCTCTTGCTTCACTGATTAAATTATACCCTTGGTTAAGGCTTATTGGTTTCACTTAGAAGGGTACTTTAGTTAAAAATTCAAAAGCAAAAATGTCAGCTGTTTGTCCCAGCTAGAGTTGGCTCTGTTTACTTTCACTCCTCCCTACTCCTTCCTTTTTGCCGGTTTTAGCCAAGCAAAGGTGGCCAACTGTTCAAACTGTTTAAGGCAAATGCTAAAGTGTACTGTCCATGAATCTTCTTTAACTACATGGCAGCACTGGAGTATATCTGAACTTGTTCTGGCTCAGCTGCCTGATTTGTGAATTGTTCTTTGCTCTATTCAACTCTGTTAAATTCAATTTGCCAGAAGAGGGTTCTGCAATAGAGCTCCCAGAGAGCTCCAAGAGCACCGAGTGGACAAATGAGGTACCCACCAGGTTGTGTCCATTATTTTCTCAATGCAACTGGGGTTGTGTGTAAGTTCTGTCTCAGAATCTAAAGCTCCACAGATTTGTGTTTTGAGTTTGAGCAAATTTTTGATCCTAACTGGTTTGAAAGTTGCAGTAGAAACTCTGCTGGGTCTGGGATTAGATTGGATTCAATTATTAACTGGCTTGGCAATCCTCCTGCCTCAGCCTCCCAGGATTATAAGAATGTCTGAGAGGGAGGACTGAGTCACTAGAAACTCTTACCATTGTTCTAAATTTACATGACAAGTCTCACCTTTGTTTGGGGTACTTTTCCTGGCTGTCTTGTCTTAACTGGGACTTTACATACAACCTCTTTTTTTGGTATGAGCAAACGATGGTACAATATTTAGGCCCCAAATCCTAGCTCTATGCTTTCAAAATATAAATTTTCTTCCTTGTTTCACCTAGGAGTCATCTTTTTAGAAGGCAAATTGTTGCCTAGCTAACAATTGCTTAGGGCAATAAAATAGGTAATTAAAAGATTGAGAGTCTGAATAAAAATATATATATATTTAAAAGCCAGCAAATAAAAATTCTTTATAAAAACTATAAGATCTGCTAAAGTCTGTATGTCTGTGTGTCTATATATGTCATGTGTATGTGATATTTCACTACCAAAATATGTAAAAAAGCTCTAATTAATTGGCTTAAAAAAAGTAAGTGCTTAAATCAAATATTTTATCAGGAAAATAGGAAAGAACTCAAATGCCTTTTAGTTCATGTGACTTTGGTAATCTTTGATAAATAAAACTAGTTTTAAAACTGTTATTAAAGTTTAGATGTTTTAAGGTCATAAAACTTCTGCTTCTGTAATATTTTAAAATGTTCTGGATTTGACTATGAGCTTATGTTTTTGGTTTTGAGCCTCTGGATTCTGGGGTCTGGATAGGTGGCCATGGTGAGGCCTGGGCACATGTTCTCAGTGCCTAGACCAGCAGCTACAAAGCACAATCTAGCCTAATATGGCCCCCTCTTCCCTGCCCCAGCTTTGCCTCCTGGCTATTCTGGGAGGCATTGTATCCTCACAGTATCCTGTTTTCTGTCTTGAACTCTGCACTTGGTATATAAATTGAGGACACACATAGGCCCTGTCCTTTTTAGCCATCTTTGATGCCGCATGGCTACATTAGACCTAGGAGGACCAGGAAAGACATTAGGGATGGTGCCTATGTTCTGGTTTTAAATTCTTTTCAGTAACTTAAAATCTTAAAGTCATATTATGTTAAGTTAAAGAGGACAACCATAAACTGTCTGAGTCATTTATGAGATAAAATACTAAAATATTAATTGTTAAATGTAAGTTTAAGTTTATATACCTTGACATCTTATTTTTATATGATATAGAAAACTAAATATATTTAGGTGTGCTAATAAAAATTGGGGACTGATGACAGTTCATATAGACTCCCTTTGCTGCGACAGTGGGTCGGGTCATCATCTGTGGTGTATGTATCACACTCTGTAAACCTTTGTCTTGCTCTTGCTCTGTAATCCTATCTTTCTCTCCTCAGTAAACCTCATTTTCATGCTTACCTTTGGTGCGTTTGGTCATTCTTCAGCCATGAGCATGCTAAGAACCGACATTTCCGACTGAAACCTGACATATTTGGTGCTATGACACGGATATTTCTCTCTAGGCAAGCCTTGCTCTGTGTCTTCCTGCCCTTGCTTTCGCTTTTCCACCCCTGCCATTTCTGAGACTCAGATGATTCTCTCTGGGCAAGCCAGCTCAACTTTCTCCATGACAACGCTCTTGCTTTGGATTTTCCTGCCATTTCTGACTGCACAGTTGAGTTCTTGACTAAACCCAGGTGTGTGATAAGGAGTTTGGGAACACATCCCTTGCGGTAGAGGAGAAGTCTTTCATTTTGTTTCTCTCTAGGGAAGAGGGCTTCGTGCTGTAACTTTTGTGTTTCTGGGCTTTGCGTTGGTTTGATAATGTACTTTTCTTTCTGATCTGATGAGGTGCACGTGACCCCTTCCTGTATTAAGGCTAAACCAGCGTCTCCTCCCCTGGTTTTGTCCACCACACTAAGCCATCTGGTGCCTGGTTCACTCGCTCAGAGTAAACTTGTACGCCCGGTAATAAGCAAAGTAGGACTTAGTCAGTGTCTTTTAGGGCCTGAGGATTTATATAGCCCATGGATATGCCTGCACATGAAGAGATCTGGGTTATCTTGAGTAATCTCTTCTGCATCTATCCCTACCATGTCTCCCCCATGTGGGGCACCCCTGGTTTTACTGGGCCCTTCTCCTTCACCTTCAAGCTGCTTCTTTCCCTCTGTCCCAGGAAGTGCCTTTCTTATCGTGGCTGGCCACCCAATCACTGGTGCTTTTACAAATAAACCAGGTCGTTATACCAACAGATATCCTTGTTTCGGCACTTAACAATGAGAGGCTTCTAGGTTGGAGGGGTTGTGTATAGCCCCTCTTCCTACTGATTGGAAAAGAGAGGTCTGGACTGGTACATGAGCATGAGCATGCTAAGAACTGACATGCCGCGTGGCCTGGGCTGTTACCTGGGGACGCCCAGCTCTAACAGACCCCAGTGGATATAGCCTCTCCCCTCTCCCCGCTTTGTCCTTTGGCCATGTGGTCCGGGTCATCACCTTGGGAGAACCAGCTGTGACTGACCCCGGTTGCTCCCCTTTTTTTCCATCTGTCTCTCAGCCATGTGGTTGGGGTTGTTACCTGGGAAGACTCAGCTCTGACAACCCCAGTTGCTTCCCTTTTTTTCCCCCTTTGTCCCTTGGCCACACGGTCTGGGTCATCACCTGGGGAGGCCCAGCTCTGACTGACCCCGGTGGTTCCCCTTTTCTTTCCCCCACCTTTTCCCCCAAACTGGGACAAGTTTGATCCAGACATTCTAACATTTGATCTTCTTCTGCACAACTGCCTGGCCACAGTACAAGCTGGGCAGCAGAGAACAGTGGCCACCACATGGGACTCTAAATCACCCCACCATCTTGCAAGTGGACCTCTTTTGCAAAAGGGAAGGAGAATGGGCCGAAATACCATATGTGTAAGCTTTCTTTTATTTACAGGAAAATCCTCAGCAGTGCAAGGCAGGTACAGAGCCAAGTAAGACTATGGTATTAAGAACTCCTCCTCAGGTTCCTACCTGTTCTGAGCTGCCCCCATACTCAGGGAGGCCTGAAGGGGGCCCTACAAAGGGAAGGTGGTGCCGTCTCTACCTCTGCCAAGAGGATATGCGACTCCACTCCTGCCCTTGGTGGAAACAGCCTGCAAGTTCGGACCAACCCTGGTCTATAAGCCCCTTAGTTTAGTAGAGTTAAAACAAATAAGACAGGATCTGGAAAGCTACACCAATCACTCTGATAAGTATGTAGAGACATTCCAGCATTTATGTCTAGCTTTATGACTTGGCTTGGAAAAATGTATATGTTATTCTATGCCAGACTTTAAATGATTTTGAGAAATCCAGAGTGTTAATGGAGGCACAAAAGTTTGCCACCAGATTACACTTTTCAGATCCCAGATACCTAGTTGGCAAAACAGCAGCGTCTGTGCCTGACCCAGGGTGGGATAATAAATCTTCAGAAGAGAGGTAGGAAAGAGAACATTTTCTAGTATGTGTCCAGGCTGGCCTCAAGGCTGCCAGGCAAAAGGTGGTCAATTATTCCAAGGTTTCCGCCATAACCCAGGGAAACCCCACAGCCTTCCTGGATCAGCTCCGGGAGGCAATGGAGAGACACCACTGTCGATCTTAACTCCCATGAGGGACAGGTGATATTAAAAGACAAATTCTTGACCCAAACAGTACCAGATATTAGGAAAAAGCTCCAGAAGCTTGTCCAGGACCCTACCATGTCTCTGGATGACATGGCGGCTGCCGCTAATTCTGTTTTCTATAACAGAACTTCTGAGCTTGAGTCTCAGGCTCGGGAGAAGGAGCACAGGAAGGAGGCTAGGCATGCCCAGTTAATGACAGCATTGGTATCCACATTTGGACCAACCGCCAAAGCCTCCACCAAAGGAAGGGAACTCCGGTGCCGCATCTGCTGATGGGAAGGGCATTGGGTCAAGAACTGCCCCAATAAGGACAAGCCATCCAGGGCCCCTTGTCATCAGTGCCATCAAACAGGTCACTGGACCACACCCTGTCCTATGAGATCCTCCCAGGAAGGGAGTCAGTCCCCAGACCCTGGTACAACAATGAAGGAGCCTGCTCCTGTCAGCCCCCTGGTGGATAACAATCATTGGACTGGAGCCAAAGATAACCCTCCTGGTGGCAGGTAGGCCAGTGAATTATCTTGATACTGGGGCTGCCTACTCTGTCCTCCTCGCCTACTCCAGAAAACTGAGCACTCAATCCTGTATGGTCACTGGAGTCTCTGGGGCCCCTACTGAACAATTCTTTACTCTCTCGTTGCTTTCTTTGTAGGAGGACGTGATCATTGAGCTTTTAGAAGCTGTTCAGGAACCAGCCGAGGTGGCAGTTGTCCATTGTAAGGGACATCAAAAGGAAGCTGATGGGAAATAGGTTGCAGATAAGGCTGCCAAAAAAGCAGCCCTGGGCGAAGTGTTTCCTAACCTAATCTGGATGGTTGGTTAAAGGAAACCTCTATTACCAGGTAAATAAGTCAAAAACTCGGTAGAAGCCATCCATAACACTACTCACGTTGGCCCAAAGCCACTTAGACATCTCCTGGAACAGAGGATTCAAGTACTTATTAGCGTTTATTGACACTTACTCATTGCGTTGAAGCTTTTCGTTGCAGGACTGAAAAGGATGCTGAAGTTTCCTGAAGACTTCTGGAGGACATCATACCTCATTTTGGCTTCCCCCAGTCCTTACAGAGTGACAATGGTCCTGCCTTTGCTTCACAGGGAACAGCCGGACACCAACACACCCTTCAAGTGGCTCAGTTCTTCCAGACATTACAAGAACACAAGCTACCGCCTAGAGACCCTTCTTCCCCTAGTCCTCTCTGTCAGCCAGGGGACTTAGCGCTCATCAAACAGTGGAAGAATGGGTGCCACACATCCCAGCTAACCCCAGTGTGGAAAGGTCCCTATCCAGTCTTTCTACCACAACTGCTATAAAGGTTCCAGAGATTCCCACATAAATCCATTCATTCTCAGGTGAAGCTGTAGAACAAAAATGAAACTCATGCAGCGCCCGTGGACAAGGACTCCAACAATGGAGACAAATA
>JAKFHU010001750.1:0-11973 GCA_023783475.1 Daubentonia madagascariensis | reverse complement strand
CCCCCAAATTCCAATTTCCCGGCCCGGGGCCCCCCCCAAAGGGGGAACCCCCCAAAAAAATTGGGGGGCCTTTGGCCCAACCCCGGGCCCGCCCAACACCGGGGGCCGTGCCCCTCGGGGGGCCCCCCCCCCATTTTGCCAGCTGGGGGGGTTTAAAGGTTTCCCCTTCTCCCCCGGGGGGAAAAGCACCACAGAAAAGGGGGGGACCCGGCGGCCCCCCCGGGCCCCCGGGGCCAGGGGCGGGGGTAAGGGTTTTCCCCCGCCCCGGGCGGGAAGGGGGCAGGGGCCCCCCAAAGTTTTCCCCCCGGGACCCGGGGGAACCCTGGGGGGGGGGAAGAGGGGAAGGGGCCTTTGGGGTCGGGGCGGGCCCCCTGCAACCCCCCCCCCGCGGGGGGGACTGGGGGGGGGAAAAAAACCAGGGGGGGGTCGTTGTGACCCTTTGATTTTAAAAAAAACGTCTAGGGCTTAAAAAAACCTTTTTTTTCCGGGTTTGTAAGTTTTTTTTCCCAAAATTGCATTGGGCATCAGGGTTTTTATTCCCGGGTTCTCGGGGGCCCACCTTTGCGACCCACTAAAAAAAAAAAAGGGAAAAAAAAATTTTTTTTTTCCCAAAAAAAAAAATGTCCCTTAAAGAAAAAAAAAAAAAAAAAATTGGGGAAGGGGATGAACTTTTAGGGGAACCTTTTAAATGAAAAAAAATATTAATTTTAAAAAAGGTTCCCTGTTTATCTAGGATTTTTCTTTCCGGGGGAAAAGGTAAATCCATTTTTCATGGAAAAAAAAAAACATCCTAGTGAAATTTTCCCCATTTGTTTCTTCTTCCTTTCATGGGATGGGGAGGAAACATCTAAGCACAGGGAGGTGAGGTTGAAAATTTTTGCCGAGGGGACCCCACACCAGCAAGGGAAGGTAGGCAAGGGAAAACTCAGGCTAGAAGTGTGGGGTTCTCCAAAAAAAAAAACTGCAGGGACAGGGGCCTCCATTTGATGTCATTTTGTCGAGGGGGAGACTTCCCTTGGGCCCCCTCCCCAGGCTTGGGTTGGGGGGGGGGGGAAAAACCTGGGGGGACTCCCATAATGCTCACCACCCACAGAAGATGCCCCCAACCCAACACACAAAAAGGAACCACACACCCCACAGGCACCGGATAACTGAATTTGGCAAGAATACAAAAAAAAAAAACATTCCACCAAAAGGGGAACATTTTCATTAACACAGGAGAATTTTAGGTTTTACCACAAAAAAAAAACATTGGAGAAACTAGTTACATTTTTACAGAACCACTAAAAACCACATACCAAGACATAAACATGTTTTTACATTCATACAGGAACCCCACCACAAAGTTTAATCCCACACCACAAGAATAATATTTGCCCTCAGGGGGGGGGGGACCCACCACACAATAATAGGTACACAAAATAAACAAAAAAAAAAAAAACACCTGGTAGACCACCTTGCATGCATGGGCTATAACCCAACCAATATTCCACAAACCCACGTTACCCAAACTTACACTTATCTACTAAAAGGTTTTTTCCACAAATAGTTAGTCACCATTGAGGTTTGATATTTTACTCTTGATATTTTTTCTAGTCTATTTTTGTTTCTTTTATTTTTAATTTATTTTTTTTTTAAGAAGAGAGGGGGTCTCACTCTGGTCACACCCAGGGCTTGGAGTTTGCCCAGTGGTGCCGGACCATAGCTCACTGCCAGCCCTTTTTGTTGAAAAAAAACTTGGGCTCAAAGTGATCCTTTCCTTGCCAAAAGCCTCCCGGAAGTAGCTGGGACTACAGGTGCCCACCACCACAACCTGGCTAAAATTTTTAAAAAAAAATTCTGTAGAGATGGGGGGTCTTCACTAAAGGTTGGCCCCAGGGGCCTGGGTCTCAAAAAAAAAAAACAACTCCTGGGCCTTCAAAAGCGGATCCTTCCACCTTGGGGCCTTCCAAATGTGCTGGGATTTACAGGCTGGTGGTGAGGGTCCCACAGCCAAAACTGGGGGCCTATCCTATCTTTTTTTTTTAAATGCAAGGGAAAATTTCTGGAAGGGATCCATAAAAAAAACCAGTAAAACAAGGAGGTGTGGGAGGGTGCCAGGAGGAGGGAAAAAGGGGGAGTTCATATGTTAAGAGGGTAGGGGGGGACTTGGGAAAAAAAAAACCCTCAGGCAAGCCCCTCATGTTAACCTCAATGGTTCTGTGAAAACCCAATGGTAAGTGGACTTTATCACACCTGGGCTTCAATTTCCTTCTATGCGAAAAATTGAGGCTCATTGTTACCATTAAACCTCCCCCACCCCCAGGGTTTTGTAAGGGGGATTTGGAATGAAAAAACCGACCACCGTGTTGGTCAAACACATTTAAAAAATGGGGGGCGCCCCCTCTCCAGCCAGTTTGGGTAGGTGGAGTTAGAGATTTTTACCACTCAACACCTTTTTTTTTTTATTTACTTTACTGAATTTTTTTGGAAAAGGCCACACATTTGCATTATTTCCCCCTGCCACAAAAAATAGAAAAAGTAATAAAATTAAAAACACCAAATTGAAGATCGGCACACAAATTAGCTTAACAAAATGGCCTGTTGGGGAAAAATTGAATTTTCAACAAAATAACTGGCTGCCCTGGCATACTGTTGAGATGGGAAATCCTCTCTGTCTCTTGGTTTGGTCTGTCCTGTTCTCTCTCTCTCACAAAAAATTTATGTTCCAGGGTCTGGCTTGTCTGAGTCAAAAAAAAAAACCTTGGTTCCCATTTCCCTTTTGGCAAAAAAAACTGCAGGGGGTCCCCCACTACCCCTTGAAGGGCAATTAAGTGTCATCTGCCCCCATTTCACGGGGCCCTTTTTTTTTGTTTATTGGGCCAGTGGCCACCCTTTCCAGGGGCACAATCTACTTCACGGTTTAACACGGTGGATTGGCCAGGAGGTTTTGGCCTGTTCACCTGGGGGGGGGGGAGGCTCCATTGCAGAACCCGGCGAGAGGGACCTGGCTGTCGCCAGGTTCCCCACGTTGCTGACCTGGGAAGGCTTTGGCCCAAGCCCAGGGGCCTTTGCCCACTTGGCGTATTCTTCAAACAGGGGGATGTCTTTTTCCAGAGTGATTGAAGTCAGGGGAATGGGGGCATTCGGTTTACTTGCAGTTTCCACCCCCACCAGGGGTGAAAGGCTTGCCCAGGCAGGGAAGCAACTTGGGTTCTGGGGGGGCTTCCCACTCTTGCAGGCAGGGGAACTCCTTGCCCCAACGGGCAACCTTTGGGGAAAACACAGAGGGGATTCCCCACTTGTTTGTTTCCGGGTGAAAAAACCCCCCAAAAGCCACCCACATTTCAGCAAGGGGGCCCCACCCATTTTCAAACAACGGCCTCCTGGAGCTGGGAGATTATAAAATGTGGGGTCCCTTGCCCTTTCAGGAATGGCTCCCAGTTACACTTGGGGAAAAAAGGGGGACAAAGAAAAATTTCCAGCAGGGGATGGGGGAGGGGGCTGGACAGGGGGAAGGCCAGAAGGTGGCCCGAAACTTTTCTCCCAAGGGAGGGACGCTGGGGCCAGGCGGCCAGGGGCGGCCGCAGGGGGACGTTGGGGGGAGCTTCGCTTTCTCCGTCCCCCACAAAACTCAAGCCCTCCCTGGGTTGGTTGGGGGGCCTGGTTTTTCTTCACCTTGGGGAAGCCAAAGCAGGGGAAGAGGAAGCAGAGGTCCAGCAGGTCCCAGGGGCATCGGCCCAGGGGAAGGGCCAGCCATGGTGGCCTGGGCCTGAGGGGGAGGGAAGGTGGCTTAAGGGAGGTGCCCCCAGGGGTAGGGGGGTTGAGGGGTTGGGGGGTCCGGGCACAAAGGGACCGGAAAGGCCCAGCGGTTGAGGTTGCAGCAGGTTCAGGCGGGGCTGTTAACCCTTTGGCCCCGGGCCTGGTGGGGGAGGGGGGGGTTGCTCCGGAAACCCCTTGAGGGGCCTTAGGGGGGTCGGGAAGGCCCCATGCGGGGCCCAGGGGGGCAAGATGGCTTGACACCCTGGGTCGCCCCAACCAAGCGGTAAGGGGGAACAGGGGCCCTCAGTTTTTGCACTTGGCTTGCCCCCCCATTAAACTCACAGGAAAAATGCCTAAAAACTCCACAGGGCTTCCTTCTGTTCTCAGCCACTGTTTGAAAAACAAAAACCCTTGAGGTGGGCTGAAGCCTTAAAAAAACCAAAACCTTTTCCGGGTGAACTTAAAAGGTGTTGGGAGGATTTCTGTCCCCAGAGGGGAAGTTAAATGGGGGACCCTGCAAGGGCACTGTCCTTGAAAGCCCATAAGGTGGAATTTTCAAAGGGGCAAACGGTTTTAAAAGGGGGGCAAGAATGAAGGGGGGGGGACTTCTAGGGGACATTAGGCCTGAATTGTTTGTTGAGGGGGGAGGCTGGGCGTGTGGGCTCAAGCCTGTTATCCCAGGGCTGCTCAAAAGAGGCTGTTTGGACCAGGGAGGATTGCTTTTGAAGCTAAGAGTTCAAAGAAAACCCCACTTTCTGGGGGTAAGGGGATAGCTTGGAGGACCCAATCTTAAAAAAAAAAAAAAAAATAAAAAAAAAATAATTTAAAAAAACTGGTTTTAAAAATGGGTTAAAATGTATGTTTATATATACAAATTTTAACCCCACACTAAGTAAAAAAATGGGGGGGGGACAATCCAAAGGCTTTTTTTTTTGGCAGGCAAAAAAAAAACATAAGGCCAAAAAGACCCTGTTCCTTTACAAAAAATGAAAATTAAAAAAATTGGCCCAGGCGTTTTTGGTGTTACCACCCACCTGGAGTCCCCAGCTACCTCGGGAGGCTGGGAGGCAGGGGAGGGGGGATCGCTTGAGGCACAGGGAGGTTTTGAGGTTACAAGTGAGCTACCGAAGGGGGGGGACACCCCACTGCACTCCAGCCGTGGGGCGACACAGGGGTGAAGACCCTGGGGTCTCAAAAAAGAAAAAAAAAAAAAAAAAAAAGACCATCCAATATATTTTGATTTTGTATCCAAAAAAAGATGAGGGGGAACAGATTGATGGGATGGGCAAAGAGGGGGCAAAACGGGGAGATGAATAGCTTACCAGTATGAAAAAAGCAATATGCAAAAGGAAAAAACATGGTTTTTAAATTATAGGGGGGAAATGTTGGGGGGGTGTTCACAGTTTTTACCAATTTTCTTCCACAAAAACCTTTTCCATTATGTTTTGAAAAAATTTTTTTTTTTAAATTGTTTGGGAAAAATAAAAAAAAAAACGGTTGTCCCTAATGGGATCTTGGGCGGCTCCTTTGCTCCATTGTCAAACAAAAAAAACAAGGAAAGACAAAAGCAGGGAACTTGTGTGTGGCTTTCCATGCTAAGGAGGGGCATTGAAAAAAAAGGGAAAATTCTTTTGCCAAAGAAAAAATCCGGGGGCAAAACGAAATTGTTTTTTACCCGGTCCCATAGAGGTTTCAGTGGGGATTAGGGAGGGAAAATGTGGTTTACAAACCATACCACCAAAGATGGAACATTCAAGATGGGTAAAAGTTCTATAGGGGGGGGGACAAAACAAGGCCTGGGGTTTTTTTCGTCAACCCCAAAAAAAATATAAATTGTTAAAGAGGGGGAAGGGGAAAAAAGGAAAGGGAAGGAAACGAAAAGGAGCCAAAGCGGCTACATAATTAATAAAGAGGGGACTTTCATTTGGGGAAAAAAACTGGCGCTTCACAAACTAAAATGCATTTTGTGGATCTTTTTAGGATTGGTTCTATTTGAAAAACACAATATAAAGCAAAAAAATAACAAAAAAAAACACAAATTACCTTAAAGAGGTAGTTGCGGGGAAAATCTAAAAAAAAACCAACTCCACAGGGGGGGGGCTTAAACACCAAATGGCCATTGGAGGATTTTTTTTTTATTCTTGGGCCTTTTTTTTGGTAATTTGGATAGTGACAATTGTGGTTTTTTTATTGTTTGTGGTTATATCTTTTTGGAAAGATTTAAAACACATTGAAAAATTTTTGTAGATTGGGACAAAAAAAACACACATTGATGTTTTGAGTTGGGTGGAATTCCCCAATTTACTTGAATTTGGTTCACCACTATATGTACAAAAAAATAAAGTACCCCCAAAAATATTGCACAAACTATTATAATCAAATAAAAAAAAAATGCATAAGGAGGAAGGAAAAAAAGCCCTAAATTCCAACAACTCTATAAAAAACATTATCCATTATTTTTTACAAAAGTTAAAATAAAGTTCACCCTATTTAAATCACCCCCATGAAAAACATAACCCAATAATTAAATATATTGGGCATTTATATGTTTTTCCCCTAGGTTTTTTTTTCGTATGCAAATTATTTGGTATTTATTGTTTAAAATAAAAATTGGGGATCACCTCCCAAAAAAAAAAAAAAAAAACAAAACGACTATGTTTGAGATTTGGCTTTTAAAAAAAAAATTAATCCCCATTTGTGGACTGGGGCGCGGGTTGGCTTGCACGCCTTGTAATCCTCAGGCCTCGGGAAGGCCAAAGCCAAGAGGATTGACTTTGAAGCTCACTGAAATTTTCAAAGACCAAGGCCTGGAAGGGCAAGAGTGAGACCCTGTCACTCTTACTAAAACTAAAAGAAACGAAAAAAAAAAAATTTAAAAAACGGGAAAAACTAAAAAAATAGAAAAAAATTAAGCCGGGGGCAATGTGGCAGCACATGTAGTCCCCAAGATTACTCGGGGAGGCTGAAGGCAGGGAGGAAATCGTTTGACGGGGTTTGCTGTGGAGCTAGGGGGCTTTGATGTGGGGGCCCACTGCACTCAGCCTGGGGCGGGACAGGAAAAAAAAAACAAGACCTTCTTGTTTCCAAAAAAAAAAAAAAAAAAAAATAATCCCATTGTAGGGGGGGATGGTAGGGGGGTAGGAGGTTCAAAAAAACAAGGGGGGGGGACTGGGCCATGGGTTGTTTTAAAACAAAAAAACTGGTTTGCTGCTTGCCCTGGTGGGTTTAAAAGTGTTTAGGTTAGTTACATTTATTCTCTCTAGTTTGAATTAATTGTCGATAAAAACTTGTCAAAGAATAAAAAAGGTTTGATTCAAACATAATGGTCCATAAACCAAAACAAAACCTGCCATACAATTGGGATGTTTAATTAAGCAGCCTTTTGTTATGTTTATAGGTAATTTTGCCGCAAAAAAACTTAGAGGCAAACCAAGGATTTTGTCTTTCGAAGGTGAGGTGGATTTAAAATTTAAAAACCATGGTTAAAATCAGGGGGGGGGACAAAGGAATATTCTTCAAGCATAAAAAAAAGGGAAATGGAGTTATTCAAGTCATGGAACAAGGATTGTGGAGGGAAACCTTAAATGCATTTACCTTTAAAGGGTGGGAAAAGCAAAAGCTAATCAAAAAAAAAAAAGGCTACAACAATGTATGATTTTCCAGGGGCTACCATGACATTTCTGGACAAAGGCCCAAAAAAACTATGGAAGGACAATAAAATAAAAAAAAAGGGCGGTGGTTTGCCAGGAGGTTAGGCAGGGGGAGTAGCAAGAGGAATTTTTAGGGCAGTGGAAAAAATTACTTTCTGTAGATTTGTAACTTATAATTGGTTGGATACCATGTTCCATTTACACCATTTTGGTTCCAAAAAACCCATAGGCATATTTCAAACAAAAAAAAACCAAAGACCACAACACAGTTTGAACCTAATTGTAAAAAAACCTAAGAGACTTTTTGGGTTTTCATTAATAATGTTTTAATGGGGAGGTTTCATTTGATTTAAACACAAAAAAAAAACCCACCCACCTAGGAAACCCCCCCCCCCCACTCTAGTTTACTTTTCCAACTCAAAAACAACTTTACTGTTTTTAAAACTTAAAAAAACCAAAAAAAAAAAAAACCGCTTAAACCAAAATTAAGTTTATTAATAAAAAAAAAAAACATTAAAGTGCAACAAAGAAAGAAAGCCAAGAATCAGGCTAGGGAGTAGGGGGGGACCTTGCCCTACCAAACAAATTCCAAAAAAACATTCAAAATTTCAGTGGGCAAAACATTCTTTTCCAAAAATCCCAGGGCCAAAAGATCCCTGCCAAAAAACACAGTTGTTCCCACTAGGGGGATTTGGGGCCTTACAGGATATCCTAAGCACGTGGGTGGAAAACGTGTACTACCGGTTGCTTCCCGCAAGCGGGACCCACCAATGGGCCAACCAGCAAAAAGGGGAATTTGGGGAAAAATTAAACTACATAAAACACCTGTTAGGAAAATGGGGAATGCTAAATAAAAACATTTTAAAAAAATGATGGGGCTATACAACATATCAATAAAAACACAAAACGATTGTGACAAAAAAACAACGCTGTATATTTTGGGTATATGGGACCAAAACCCCAGAAAAAAAAACAAAACCTATTATTTGGGGAAAAAAAAAAAAAAAAAATATAATAAAAATGGGGGCAAAAGATACAGGGCTTGGACGCAGGGGGCCAATGCCTGTAAAATCCTAGGCCAACCTTTTGGGAGGGCCAAGGTGGGAGGGATCGCTTGAGCTTCAGGAAGTTTCAAGAGACCACAAGGCCATTGAGCAAGAAGCGAGGGGGACAACCCCCTCCAATCTCTACCTAAAATAGAAAAAAAAGTTTGTTTCTGGGGCATGGTGGCTTCGCTCCTGTAGGTTTCCCCCAAGCTACTCAGGAGGCTGACAGGCAAGGGGAGGAAATTCGATTGGGGAGCCCAGGAGTTTTGAGTTGCAGCGGAAAGCTATTGATTGATTTGCCCACACTGCAAACTCAAAGCGGGAGGTTTGCAACAGAGGGCAAGATGTTTTTCAAAAAAATTTTTTTTTTAAAAAAAAAGGAGAGGAATTGCCAATTAGGAAAAAAAACTCTGGTAAATGGTTAGGGGAATGTGCTACCACTTTGCCAACCCCAAGGATGGGGAAAAACACATTTTAGTATGTATGCAAGAAATTTTTTTCCCTTGTTACCTGGGGGGTAAAAATATTCCACTATGAAGGCCAAAAAACACAGGGAAAACCTGATTTGGAAACATTTGCTTGCCTCCAGGTGAGGAGAAAAAATTTGTTAGGCTGAGGGGGACAGAGGCGGAGGGACACATTGCACTGCCTCTTTAAATTTGTGCTTTTTGGGGAATTTAGAAATAAAAACAATTGTCGGTATTACCTTATTCCTCCCCCCAAAAGGTTTTTCAAGGGATTATTAATGAATTATGTTTAAAATTTTGGAAAAAATGTTGTGTATAAAAAGCATTCTTTGTTTCTTTAGTAAACAGTGTAGGGGAATTTGTTCAGGTCAGGGGAGAAGTTGGGGGCAATGGCATGAAGGTCTTTAGGGAAGTCCCTTTTATGGAGGGGACAAGGAAACAAAAAAAAATTAATTTCCACTGGCCCTTTTCACAAATGGTTGGGGTCCCCAACTCATAAATCCCATTCTAAGGTTACCCATTCCATTAAGTTTAGAAAAAAACCCACTTTGGGGCCAACACCAGAATAAGAATTTAAATATTGGAATGTTTCTAAAGCACTTATTGGCCATGTCCTCTGCTAAATTTTTCCTGCTCACTTTACACATTGGCCACCTTCATTTAGTTTCTTTTTATAATTTAGTTTTTCTATGAGGTAGCAAAAAGCATTGGGGGACCATGTTGCCATGTTGAGGGGGGGGGACTGACGGGCCCAGAGAAGGGTAAAAGGCCATTGGCCGGAGGTCACCCACAGGAATGGAAAAGGGTGAAAACTGGCAGTTCTTAAAATCTTTATGTGGGGCCACCCAAAACAAATAACCAAAAACCCAACCGTTGGTCCCCCAAGCAAAGTTTACGTTTGTACATTTAACAAAAGGTAGGGTTATTGAGTTATTGGCCTCTGGTTTAACAAGGTGCCAATGGGTTCTATATGGTGGTTAGAAAGGTAAAGCAAAAAAAAAATTAATTAGTTGGAAATCCCAGCTTTTCCCCTTGGGCAGTTGTCTCCAGGAAGGAGAGGGGGGGGAAACCCCCAGCTAAGCCCCCCCCTTTTGGCGGGGGAAAGAAAGGGGGGGGCCCAAAGGGGGGGACCCCAACATTTCCCCCGGGCAGAAAAAAAAAAATGGGGGGGGTTTACGGGCCATTTAAATTTGGAGATGGGGGGGGTCTAAAAATGGGGAGTGGGGGTTTAAAAAAAAGGCCCTTTGTTAGTTTCCCCTTTTTCCCTTGTCCTGGGCCCCCTTCGGGGGGGTCAGGGTTTTCGGGGTTTCAGGGGGCCACGGAAGGAAAAAAATCATTTTCCCCACGGGGGAAAGGGGGGTCCCCCGGGAGAAAATTTAAAGGGGCCCCCGGGGGGGGGGTATGGTGAGGGGGGGTTTTCCCCCCTTTTGGGGGGCCAAACCTCTGTGAGTAGGGGCCGGGGGCCCAAAATTCCCTTTTAAAAGCGGGGGGGGGCACCACTGGGCCCTCGGGGCACACACTAAAAAAACCACAAAAAGGGGGCCTGGCTTGGGGTATTTCTTTTGGGGAACTTTTTCCCTTTTTTGGGGGAAGGGGGGTTTGAGGTTTCTGGAAGGTCGGGGGGGAAAAGGAGGCCTCTGCTCCCGGGGCGGGTTCTTCTTTTAAAGGAAGATAAAGGATCTGGGAAAGGGAAAAAAAAAAATTGGGGGCTTGGGGGGGGGCCTCCTCTCCAAAAACCATGATGGGTGGGGGGGGGGCCCCGGGCGGGGGGAAAAACTAAACCCCCGGGGGGGGAAAAAATTTTTGCCGGGGCCGGGGGGCAGCCTTTTCCCCTCTTTTAAAAGGGGGCTCCGTGGGGGCCCCGGGGCCCCCGTCTTTTTGGCCCCCTGGGTGGGGGGCCTTTATGAGCTCGATGAATTTCTACAGTGGGAAAAAGAAAGGGAAAAATTTTCTTTTAAAAGAGGGGTTTGAAAGGGGCTTAGGGGTTTTTTTTGGTTTTTCTTTTTTTTTTACTTATTTTTTTTAAAAATTTGGTTTTTTTGGTTTTTCGGGGGGTTTTTTTTGTTTGCTTTTGAGCCCAGAGTCCTCTTTTTTCTTTTCCCCCCCTAGCTGGGGTTTCCCGGGGTGGATCATCAAAAGCCCCACGGGAAAGCCTCAAAATTTCCTGGGCTAAAGGGGGGAATTCCTCCGGGGCCTCTTTCCACCCGGGAGCGCGGGGGTTTACGGGCGGGAACCCCCCGCGCCCCGGGGGTGCTTTGGGTTCTAACCCCACCTCCCACCCCCTTCCCTTAGTATAGGGGTTTTTGGGGGAATTTTGGGGGGATTTTCCCCCTTTGGGGGATTTCGGGTTTTGCCTCTTTCCAAAAAAAAATTGGGGATGATTAGTATCTACCCCCTTGGGTTTACTGGGGACATTTGGGAAAAAAACAAATTTTCCCCCAACGGGAGTAAGTCAAATTTTGGGGATCTGCTGTTTTTAAAAAAAGGGGCCTTTAAACAGAAAGGGTCTTTCTTATTTTTGCGGGAATCTTTTTTTTTTTTTTTTTTTAAAAGGGGGTTTACTCTTTTTTTGGGGGGGGAAAAACCCCAAAAAACCGGCTTTTCGGGGCCCTTTCCCCCTTCCCCCGGGGCCGGGGGCCAACCCCACTGTGGCCCCCCCAGCTTTTTGCATTTTGGAAATTGGGCCCCTTCCGAAAGGGGAAAAAAAAGGGAACCCAAAGGGGGGGGGGGCCAATCGAATTGGAATTGTTCCCCCGGGAAAGGGGGGGGGGACCACTCCCCCCCACCCCCCCCCCCGCAAGCCGGGGGGCCCTGGGGGGGGAAGGGGGGGGGTTTTGGGGGTTTCCCACTGTCCCCCAAAAACAGGGGGGGGAGTTTGCTACCCCCCACTAAAAAGGGGAGAGGGGAAAAAAAAAATTTGGGGGGATTTCCTGAGGGGACCCCCGGGGGTCCATTTTTAAAAACCCCTTTACCCGCGGGCCCCCCCCTTTCCCCTTTTGCATTTTTAAAAAAATTTAGGGGGGGTATTTTTTTTCCTTTTTTTTCCCCTTCATTTTTTTGAGTGGGGGG
>JAKFHU010001748.1:0-32082 GCA_023783475.1 Daubentonia madagascariensis | reverse complement strand
CTCGCCCCTCGCCCCTCGCCCCTCGGTGCGCTTTTACCTCCATGCTCAAGGCCATAGGCTTCCGTAACCTGAGCCTCCACTGGGGCCTTGGCAGCCCTCCGGATGCGCTTCCTTCCCGTGGGCGCCATGGCTGGCTGTCTTCGGACGCTAGAGACGACTCCTGACCCTTGTGAGCGCAAAGACACACTACAGAAACGGGGACGGCTTAAGTGAGAGCCCGCGGGTGAGGGCGAGGCTCTCCGGGTTTCAACAAGAGCGGGGCTGCTGCGCCCTCGTGCCTCCTGTCGCAGCAGGAGGGGACGAGGAAGATGGTGCCAGCGCCCCGTCCCACCCCGTCCGGTCCCGGGCTCTGGCCACAGAGCGCCCACCTGTCCCACACACCCCAAGTTCAGTCCCCTCTGCCGGATCCTCGCCGCGCCTGTGGGACAAAGCGCGGCCCCGGCCCTCGGGGCCCCAGGGACGCCCTGCCTGCGGGTCGGGGTACCGACCGTGGGGTGACTCCGTATCCTTCCAGCCCTCTCGATGGGAAATGAACCGATCTGCACCTGTCCGGGACACTCAGGTGCGGGCACTGCCCACTCGCCGTCGCGGACGCCAGGGCAACCCCAGGTGACCCGAGTGTCCGCTTCTGACCGCGGCCCGCCGGGCAGGAGGGACAGACCCGGACCGGCCCCCGTCGCACCCCGACCCTCCGCGCGCACGCGCGCGCGCAGAGCCCCGCGGGGAGCCTCAGGGGACCTGGGGACCCTCAGGCCCGCCCTCAGGGCCCTCGCCCCGACCCGGCCCCAGGCGACGCCGAGGACATTTCCTCAGAGGTCAGCCGCGGCCCCGCCCGGCTCCACACCCTCGACCCCCGCGGCCGCGGGGCCACGCCTCCCCCGACTCCCCGCCCACTGGCGCCTCACCTGACCGACCCGCCACCGCACCCCGTCCCAGGACCCTGACGACCCCCGCACCGCGACGCGACGACGCGATGACGCGCCACGCGCCACGCGACGACGCTCCTCCGAGGGCCGGGTGCGCGCGGGAGCAGCCGGCCTCGCTGATTGGCCGGCACAGCGCGCATGCGGCGGGCGGGGCCTCGAGGAGCCACGCCCCCCCCACCGAGGGATGCCCTCCACCTGCGCGACCGGCCGGTGCCGCTGGGCCCGAGCGCTGGCTTTGCACGTCCTCGTCCTGGGAGTGACGAGGGACGTGAGGGTCCGCGAGGAGGGAGAAGGGGCCGCTCCCCGGTGCCTCGCCTCCGGGCTCCTTCCAGCCAGCCCCGGCCCTGCCAGAGGAGCAGCCATCACCCGGAAGGCGGCGGCTCAGTCACCCCCTCCCGTTGCCTGTGTGCTTTGGGCACACGCGCCTGTACCCTTACCCGCCGTGGCTTGGTGTCCCGCGTGTCCGGACCTCGCGGGGGCTGGTATCCTATTCTAGGTCCGATTCCGCCACTTCCTCGCTGGCTCCACAGCGTGTCCCCTACAGAGCCTGTGTTATGGCAGGTGCCCGTCCTGTTTTCCTTTCCCCTGCCCTGGCGTCGACCACCGTGGGCCTCCTCCACCCGACGTGCGGCCGGTTCCTTGCCCGTTGACCTCTGGGCAGGACTCCCGTAGTGCAGGGGCCGCTCTTATTTAGAGCCAATATTGGTTTTAAAGCATGTTCACCAAGGAAAGGAAGAGCGCATTGTCACTTTACAGGGAATGAAATAGAACAGCCTTATGAATCAGTTTAGAGTTAATAACTAAACTGATACACGAATGTAGACATTGTAACATTTTATTTTATATGGCATTCTATAATGAATAATGGCAATCTACTCTTTCAAGTAATTAGAAAATTTTCTAAGGTAAAATTTGGTAAATACTTACTCGCATGTATCTGTTTCTAATCGGTGTGACTATAAAATATTTGTAGACTCTCTGGTTTTAATTCCACATGTAAGGATTCGGGAAGTTACCACTGCGTCCTAACAACAAATGAAAAGCTGAATAGACAGATGGATCAAGGACATTTC
Organism: Daubentonia madagascariensis; assembly: GCA_023783475.1. Taxonomy (NCBI): domain Eukaryota; kingdom Metazoa; phylum Chordata; class Mammalia; order Primates; family Daubentoniidae; genus Daubentonia; species Daubentonia madagascariensis. The sequence goes on along the minus strand of JAKFHU010001748.1, from coordinate 30,083 downwards.
TTTGACCCATAAGAGAGAGGGTTACCCGGGGCTAACCACTACCTCCAAGATTGCATAGACAAATACACAGAGTTATGTCTTACCTGAGCAGAGAGACTCATGAGTGGAAACTGCAAAGGAATGAATGCCAGGATAGGAAATCCTGGCTTGTCATTGGTTAATTGCTGGAGGCTTTGTGTGGACAACTCTAATTGTTAAAACCTCCAGGGAACCCACTCATAGGGAGCCCCTCACAATATTGCCTGCTGTACCTCCGTGAACTCAACCAGGTACCCACAGCAGGTATCCCAGGTAAATCTGCTCACACTTCCAGCAGGGGTGGGGTGGGGAAGGAACGATTTTGAAATATGCCGGGGCACTCTGTTCTCCTTAGCAAGGTCTGCCCTCAGGAGAAACTAGTTAACAAGGGTCCCACCTGCTGTGGTATTATCAGAGCCAAAGCAAACAGGGGAAGGGAGATACCCAACTACAGTCAGCACTAGCCTTCCAGGAGAAGGGAAATACAAAACTCCAGCTCACTCTAGCCATCCTTTTTCACCTATGAGGGAAGAAAACACCAAGAAACTTTTGCGAAGTTCCCAGTCCAGAGGCATAGGCTCAGTGAACACTTCCCCTCCCCCACACTTTACCATCACATCACTAAAGGCCTATTTGCATTAGTCACTTTTATCTGGTACATCGTATCTGGCTATCTTACGAGGCGTACTGGAAGGCAAAACGGACGGTTTGAAGAGACAGAGCAAGCATCAGACCAGTCATGACAGGGATGGTGTAATCATCAGGCTGGGAATTTAAAACAACTATGATTAAAATGCTGAGGGCCCTAGTAGATAAAGCAGAAAGTATCCAAGAGCAGATGGGCAATGTGTGCTGAGAGCTGGAAATCCTAAGAAAGAACCAAAAGGAAATGCTAGAGATCAAAAACGGTGTAACAGAAATGAAGAATGCCTTTGATGGGCTTATTAGGAGATGGACGTGGCTGAGGAAGGAATCTCTGAGCTTGAAGTTATATCAATGGAAACATCAAAAACTGAAAAGCAAATAGAACAAAGACTCAAGATAATAACAGAAGGGAAGAAGTAAGGACTGTGGGACGTACAAAACATGTAGCTGTGTGTAATGGAAATACAAGGAGAAGAAAGGGGAAAATGATTAGAAAAAAATTTTTGAAAAAATAACGACTTAAAACTTTCCAAAATTAATGTCAACCACCAAATTACACATCCAGTAAGCTCAGAGAACACCAAGCAGGGTAAATGCTAAACAAACAAAAATATGCTATACCTAGGCATATCATTGTCAAACTGCGGAAAATCAAAGACAAAGAGAAAATCCCAAAAGAAGACAGATGGGGACAAACCACCTGATGTAGAGAACAGAGGCACAAAGATGAGAATTGCATCAAAGTTCTCCTCAGAAACCATGCAAGCAAGAAGAGAATGTACTGAAGTATTTACAGTGTTGAGAGCAAAAAGAACCCAGCATACAGTTCTTTACTCTGTGAAATAAAGACTTCCTCAGACAAGCAAAAATTAAGGGAATTTGATGGCAGTGACCTGCTTTGGAAGACGGGGGGAAAAATTTCTTTAGAGAGAAGAAATAGGATATAGGTCACAAACTGAGATCTGATAGCAGAGCAAGAGCATCAAAGAAGAAATATGTAAAGGTAAAATAAAAACTTACATTTTTCTTATTCTTCATTTGATTCACATGGAACAGCTTGCCCACAAGCATAGCAAAATGTATTCCACTACGTATGCTACTGTTTATATCGTATTTGCTCATGTATAAGTGAAGTAGATGACAGCAATTCCGTATGCAATCCTTCAATGAAAGAATTATGCTTGTGTATAAGTGGAATGAATGACAGCAATGATACAAGAGACAGGAAGGAGGAATTAGGATTCTTTTATTGCAAGGTACTCACGCAATCCACAACTTATTAGAAAGTAGACTTGGATTAGTTGTAAATGTATATTGCAAACTCTAGGGCACCCACTAAAAAAGATAACAAAAGAGGTATAACTGATATGGTAAGAAAGGAGGGGAAACGGAATCACACAAAATGCTCCACTCAGAAAAAATGGCGGTCTGATAGAGTCCTCCCACCTCACCGCTCCCAGGGAAGGAGGTGAGAAACGCCATCGGCTGCCTGCGCGCGGATCGCTCACTCCAAAAACAGCATTGTGAACTTACAGAGAAACATCGTGGGACACTCAGCCCAAGAAAACAGGTGACTGGGGGATACATTCACAAAGATCGGAGAGCAGCGCGGGGAGTCCAATAGAGCCCAGAGCGCAGGAAGGACGCGCTCGCCAGGTCAGCGCAGCGCGACCTGACCCCCAAGCGGTCACGCACCTTCCCCGCGGACTTCCCATCCACTCAGTCAGGGACAAGCCCAGAGCTGGGGCAAAGCTGTTGCTCGAGACAGCAGGCTCTGTGGAGAGGAAGCAAATGTGGGAGCCACACGGGACCCTCCGCCGCACCATACAGGGACCGCTCAGGGCCGGGTAGGGACTGGGCGGAGATGCAGCTGCCCGGGACAGCGCGCGGGAACCCGCAGGCCGGCACCGCGCCTCTGAAAGTCAGCGGGACCTGGGCACAGGCGTTGAACGGAGAGCGGGACACGCCCTCAGGGGCTGCCGGCAATTGCCTCCGCGGGACCCAGGCCTGTTGAGAAGAGCTGCGCTCACGGGCGCGACCTGAGCCCTGCTGTGCGCCAGGCAGGCGGCAGCAGCCATCTTTAAGGTCTCCCGCCTGGAGCTGGGAGCCGGGTCTCTACCTCCACCCCGCCCCTGCCCCGGGGGCTCTTCGGCCTGGGCGCGACAGGCTTCGCCCTTGACGGCCAGGGACAGCTGCATCCGTGGGTTCCAGGTGGGACGAGATCCCGGCACTGTGGTGGCAGAACCTTTGTGTATTGGACACAGTTTGCAGCCCTCCCATCCGGTCCTGCTACCCTGGCTCTGGCCTCCTACGAGTCCACTACGAGCTGGTCCTAGTGCCCGCTCTTCAGGTCCCAGCCCTCCTGTACCCCAGAGATCGGTCCTTTTGAAGGTTGCTGGTTATAGTGACTCATTTTGTATAAGTACCGGTTCTCATGGCAACCGAGTGCCTCAAGAGCTGCAGGCTGAACCAGAGCAACTCCCCCCAACCCTGCCCACTTCGTTAGGGAATTTTGCTCGATCCAAGAGTGCCTCCAGTGGCCACTATTCCCCCCTGTGGGAACATCCCCCTGGCAGAGACTTCCGGGGATAGAGGCACCCACCCGCCTTGCCTTGGGGTCTACTGGTGGAAAAGGGGTGCACAATTGGAGATCCCCTCTCAGCCAGTGTCATGTGGACACGCACGTCAGAGGGCCAGATCCACGTGGCTGGATCAGCAACCTCTGAGCTGTGTAGAATGTTCCCAATTCAGCTCTCACACTGCAGCCAAAAGCAACCGTGTTTCTACTCGCACCTCAGGAGGAACAGGGTCAAAGTGACCCCTAGGAGCTACAAGGCCCCTCTCAAAGCTTGAGGCTTTTGTATACCCCACCTGGGGGATCAGAGTCTGCCACAGGCACAACAGAATACCTAGCTATTAGGGAGCTGTGGATTCGTACCCTCAAGCACAATCCACCAGCTTGGAGCTCAAGCTGGGAGGACAATCTCACTACACTCCACCGAGAGGAGGAGAAGACAACAGGTCAGAGGTAACCCAAGATCCACCAAACTTGCTAAAATACACCTAAGGCAATTTGGACCACTACTCCTCTCCCTGGCTCTGCCAAGGAACGAACCTCGGGGGCTTGGAGACAGGGCCATAAACTAGCCCTAACACCCCCAGCTCTCAACCAAGAGGCCAGATGAGAAAAAAATCAGCAAAAGAACTCAGGAAACATGAAAAATCAGAGTGAAAAGTCACCCCCAAAGGAAATCATTAGTTCCTCGGCAACGGATACCAACTCAAATGAAATGGGTAGAATGACAGAAGAGGAATTTCGTTTATGGATTATAAGAAAGCTCAATGAAGTTCAAGAGAAAATTGAATCCCAGCACAACGAAACCGCAAGAAAAATGCAACAAATGAATGAAAAATTTTCTAAAGAAATAGAAGTATTATGGAAAAATAAAATAGAAATTCTAGAAATGAAAGAGGCATTCAAGGACCTACAAAACACAGTGGAAAGGCTTAAGAATAGGCTGGATCACGCAGAGGAAAGAATCTCAGAGCTGGAAGATAACTCCTATGTGCTAAATAAATCAGTCAAAGAGAAAGAACACAAAAACAAGAGGCATGAACAAAGCATACAAGAAATGTGGCATTATGTAAAGAGGCCAAACATAAGGATCATAGGCATCCCTGAGGGAGAGGAAGAAAATTTGCGTGGGCTGGAAATTCTATTCGAAGGGATAATAGAGGAAAATTCCCATGGCCTAGCCAGAAATCTCGATATCCAAGTACAAGAAGCACACAGGACTCCTAGGAGAGTCAACGTGAAAAGGCATTCACCACGACGCGTGATTATTAATTAGACTGACCAAGGTAAACACAAAAGAGGCACTCCTCAGAGCTGTGAGGCAAAAAGAGCAGGTAACCTACAAGGGGAAACTTATCAGATTAACCATAGATTTCTCAGCTGAAACCTTACAAGCCAGAAGGGACTGGGGACCCATCCTCAGTCTTCTAAAACAAAACAATGGCCAACCTAGAATTCTTTCTCCCGCCAAGCTAAGCTTCTTATATGGTGGAGAAATAAAGACTTTTCCAGGCAAGCAATCACTGATAGGATTTGCGAATTCCAGACTGGCCCTGGAAGAAGTGCTTAGACCTGCACTGTACACTAACGAGTGCAACAGACACCCACCAGTGTAAAACTACCCAAAAGCTAAAACTCCAGAACCCTGATTTCACAATGACTCAAGAGGTAAAACAGAACAAGAGACTACCCACCAGAATAAACAGAAATCTATCCCAAATATCAATTCTCTCAATAAATGTGAATGGCTTGAATTGCCCATTAAGGAGACATGGGCTGGCTGAGTGGATTAAAAAATACAAGCCAAGTATCTGCTGTCTCCAGGAAACACATCTTACACACAAGGACTCACTCAGACTCAAGGTGAAAGGATGGCATACAATTTTCCAGGCTAATGGAAACCAAAAGAAATCTGGAGCAGCCATCCTTATTTCAGATGATATAAACTTTAAAGCAACAAAAGTAAAGAAGGACAAAGGTGGACACTATATAGTGGTGAAGGGGAAAATCTTACAAGAAGACTTAACAATCCTAAATATTTGTGCACCCAACACAGGAGCGCCCAGATACGTAAAGCAAATACTGCTTGACCTAGACAACATAATAAATAGCAATGCCATAATAGCCGGGGGCTTCAACACCCCACTGACGGAACTGGACCGATCCTCCAAACAGAAAATAAGCACAGAAACAATGGACCTAAACAGGACTCTAGAACATTTGGGCCTAACAGACATCTACAGAACACTCCACCCAAATAACACTGAATATACGTTCTTCTGATCAGCTCATGGAACTTTCTCTAAAATTGATCACATCCTAGGCCACAAAACAGATCTCAACAAATTTAAAAAAATAGAAATCATACCATGCATCTTTTCAGACCACAGAGGAATAAAATTAGAAACCAATTCCAACAGAAACTCACATCTTCATCCAAAAACATGGAAATTAAGCAATCTGTTGCTAAATGACTATTGGGTCAAGGAGGAGATTCAGGTGGAAATCAAAAGATTCTTCGAACTAAATGATAATGGGGACACAGGTTATCAAAATCTGTGGGAAACAGCAAAAGCAGTCCTGAGAGGAAAACTTATTGCCTTAAATGCTCACAGCGAAAAGACAGAAAGGTCACAAATCAGTAAACTAATGAATCATCTTAAGGAATTGGAAAAGGACGAGCAAACAAATCCTAAAGCCAGCAGAAGAATAGAAACAACCAAGATCAGAGCAGCATTAAATGAAATTGAGAACAAAAGAACAAGACAGAAGATTAATGAAACGAAAAGCTGGTTCTTTGAAAAGATAAACAAAATAGACAGGCCACTTCCCAGGTTGACCAGAAGCAGAAAGGAAAGGACTCTAATAAGCTCAATTAGAAATGAAAAAGGAGCGGTCACAACTGATATCATGCGAATACAAAACACCATCTTTGAATACTACAAAAATCTCTATGCCCAAAAACATGAAAACGTGGGGGAAATGGACAAATTCTTAGAAACACACAACCTCCCTAGGCTCAATCAGGAAGAAATAGAATTCCCAAACAGACCAATATCAAGCACCAAAATTGAAGCAGGAATAAAAAATCTTCCAACAAAAAAAAAGTCCTGGACCAGATGGGCTCACACCTGAATTCTACCAAACCTACAAAGAAGAACTGGTGCCTGTACTGCAGAAATTATTGGAAAACATCCAGAAGGATGCAGTCCTCCCAAACTCATTCTATGAAGCCAATATCACCTTGATACCAAAGCCAGGAAAGGACACAACAAGAAAAGAAAACTACAGACCAATATGCCTTGTGAATATAGATGCAAAAGTTCTCAATAAAATCCTAGCAAACTGAATTCAAATGTACATCTAAAAAAATAATTCATCACGATCAGGTGGGCTTCATCCCCGAGATGCAGGGATGGTTCGACATACGCAAATATACAAATGTAATTCACCACGTAAATAAAAGCAAGAACAAAGACTATATGATCCTCTCAACAGATGCAGAAAAGGCTTTTGACAAAATCCAGCGCCCTTTTGTGATAAGGACTCTTAACAATATAGGCATAGATGGCTCATACCTCAAAATTATTAAAGCCATATACGATAAACCCACAGCCAATATCATAGTGAATGGGGAAAAATTGAAAGCATTCCCCCTTAAAACTGGAACCAGACAAGGTTGCCCACTATCCCCACTTCTATTCAACATAGTGCTGGAAGTCCTGGCCAGAGCAATCAGACAAGAGAGAGGAATCAGGGGTGTCCAAATGGGGGCAGAAGAGGTCAAACTTTCACTATTTGCAGACGGTATGATATTACCCCAAACATTCAACCAAGAGACTCCTGGAATTGATAAATGAATTCAGCAAATTATCAGGATACAAAATCAGTGCACACAAGTCAGTAGCCTTTATATACGCCAATAACAGTCGAGCCAAGGAGCAAGTCAAAGACGCATTACCTTTCACAATAGCACCAAAGAAAATTAAATATTTAGGAACATATTTAGCTAAGGAGGTGAGAGACCTATATAGGGAGAACTATGAAACACTGAGAAAAGAAATTGCAAAGGATGTAAACAGATGGAGAACCCTACCATGCTCTTGGATCGGTAGCATCAACACTGTTAAAATGTCCATACTACCCAAAGTGAGTTACAGAATCAATGCAGTCCCTATCAAAATACCAACATCATTTTTTGCAGATCCAGAAAAAATAATTCTACGCTTCATGTGGAACCAGAGAAGACCCCGTCTAGCCAAAGGAATCTTAAGCAAAAGAACAAATTGGGAGGCATCAATCTACCAGACTTCAAACTATACTACAAGGCTATAGTAATCAAAACAGCATGGTACTGGCACAAGAACAGAGAGACATAGACCAATGGAACAGGACTGAGAACCCAAACATAAAACCATCCTCATACTGTCATCTGATCTTTGACAAATTCCACAAAAAACACATACTGGGGAAAAGATTCCCTGTTCAATAAATGCTGCTGGGAGAACTGGATGGCCACATGTAGAAGAATGAAACTAGATCCATACCTCTCACCTCCCACAAAAATCAACTCACGATGTATAACAGATTTAAACCTAAGTGGTGAAACCATAAGAATTCTAGAAGAAAACGTTGGAAAAATTCTCATGGACATTGGCCTAGGCAAAGAATTTACGAAGAAGACCCCCAAAGCAATCACAGCATAGACAAAAATAAATAAATGGGACCTGATCAAATTAAAAAGCTTCTGCACAGCCAAGGCGACAATCAATAGAGTGAATAGACAACCTACAGAATGGGAGAAAATATTTGCATGCTACACATCTGATAAAGGGCTGATAACCAGAATCTATACAGAACTTAGGAAAATCAACAAGAAAAAATCCAACAACCCCCTTAAAAAATGGGTGAAGGACAGGAACAGAAACTTTTCAAAAGAAGACAGAATAATGGCCAGCAAACACATGAAAAATTGCTGAACTTCTCTAGTCATCAGGGAACTGCAAATCCAAACCACAATGAGATATCACTTAACTCCAGTGAGATTGGCTTATATCAAAAAGTCCCAAAACAACAAACGCTGGCGGGGATGCGGACAGAGAGGAGCACTCATACACTGCTGGTGGGAGTGCCAATTAGTGCAACCTCTATGGAAAGTAATATGGAGATACCCCAAAGAACTACAAGTAGAACTGCCATTTGATCCAGCAATCCCACTACTGGGTATTTACCCAAAGGAAAAAAAGACATTCTATAATAAAGACATCTGCACGCGAATGTTTATAGCAGCCCAATTCACAACTGCAAAGATGTGGAAACAACCCAGGTGCCCATCGATACACGAGTGGGTTAACAAAATGTGGTATATGTATACCACGGAGTATTACTCAGCCATAAAAAACAACAGTGAATTAACACATCTGGTATTATCCTGGATGGAGCTAGAGCCCATTCTTCGAAGCGAAGTATCACAAGAATGGAAAAACAAGCACCACTGGTACTCACCATCAATTGGTACTAACTGATCAATACTTATGTCACACATGGCAATAATCATCATCGGGGGTGGGCAGGTGGGAGGGGGGTGGAGGGGATGGGGAAAACTCTCAGTGAATGGGTGCGGGGTGCACAGTTTGGGGGATATGCACGATTGTAGCTCTGACATGGGCAGTGCATGGGCAATATATATAACCAAAGTGTTGTGCCCCCATAATATTCTGAAATAAAAGGGAAAAGAAAATAATTATCAGACTGGGAATTTCAAATAACTGTGATTAACATGCTAAAGGACCTACTGCAAAAAGTGGACAACCTGCAAGAACACATGGGTAACGCAAGTAGAGAAATGGAAACTCTAAGAAAGAGTGAAAGCAATCCCACTACTGGGTATTTACCCAAAGGAAAAAAAGTCATTCTATAAAAAAGAAACCTGCACTCGAATGTTTATAGCAGCACGATTCACAATTGCAAAGATGAGGAAACAACCCAAGTGCACATCAATCCATGAGTGGATTAACAAAATGTGGTATATGTATACCATGGAGTACTACTCAGCCATAAAAAAATGGTGAACTACTACCTCTTGTATTATCCTGGATGGAGCTGGAGACCATTCTTCCAAGTGAAGTATCACAAGAATGGAACAACAAACACCACATGTAGTCATCATTAAGTTGGAACTAATTGACCAATACTTATGTGCCCATATGTAAATAACATTCATCGGAAATCAAGCAGGTGGGAGGGGGAGCAGGAGATGGGGAAATTCACACCTAATGGGTACAGTGCACACTATCTGTGGGATGGGCACACTTTGAGTCAAATGGTACAAAAGCAATTTATGTAACCAAAATGTTTGTACCCCCATAGTATTCGGAAATAAAAAAAAAATTAAAAAGAACAAAACAAAACAAAACAAAACAAAACAAAAAACCCCAAATGCTCCACTTAAAACCACAAAAGGCAGATAAAGAGTGGAAGACAAAAACAGGAACAAAGAACAAAGGCGACAAATGGAGAAGTGTAACGAATACAGTAGCTGTTTATCCAAGTATATCAATAACCATTTGGAATATCAATGGGCTAAGTACACCAATTAAATACAGACATTGTCGGAGGTGATCAAAAACCAGACCCCACTTTATTTTGTCTGCAAGAAGTCCACTTTAAATATAAATACACATAGATGTTGGAAGTAAATGAATGGAGTAAAGTATACCATGTTCACCCTAATTTTTAAAAAGCAAGAGTAGCTGGGTCAATTTCAGATAGAGCAGGCTTCAAAGCAAGGAAAGTTATCAGGGATAAAGAAGGCCGTTACATAATGGCAAAGGGGCCAATTCTCCAAGAAGACATAACAATCCTTGAAGTGTAAGTGCTTAACAACAGCGTGTCAAACTGCATGAGGCAAAGCCTGGTAGAATTGCAAGGAGAAATAGGTGAATCCACTGTTATGGTTGGAGACTCCAAAGTCCTCTATCAGAAACAGCCAGACCCAGCAGGTGGAAAATCAGGAAGGACATAGTTGAAGTCAACCACACCATCCATCAGGTGGATCTAATTGACATCTACAGAGTACTTCAACCAACAGCAGCAGCATACACGTTCTCACGCGCACGTGGAATAGTAGAATCTGCTCAACTATAGGCCCTTATTTCGTTTTTCATAATGTGATAGGGCTATATGTGTATATCTGGTAGTGCCTAGGTGGTTACTAGCGATGCTGACAATAACTAGAAAAACGAGTTAAAGAGAGGAATTTGAAATCAATTTCTTCTCAAAGTTTAATTTTTTTGTTGGAATAAGGGATTAGTCCTATAGATGTGTGCCATTGCCTAAGTAAATAGGCAAGTAGAGATAACTGGAGCAATAGGTGAAAGACAGGCAGAAGATAGCTTGTTCCTCTCAAATATTAGTCCATTTCTGTCGCACTAATTAATCTCTCGAGTATATTGGGCGTAACTAGTTATATGGGAACACCCGAGATACCTGCAGTAAGGAGTTGAGACTGGAAGCAGAAACTCACATTCTTCTCTACTCTGAAAGAACGAGAACGCAGAACTCCAGATAGATGAGCGCTACCCGGGGGAATAACTGACGAGGACTGACTAGAGATAACACAATTGGTTGTGTGACCCAGGAAAGGGAAATCCCGTCCTTTTCAATCCAGTGTTTTTTTCTTTTAGGACTAATGAATTATTACCACAGATATCTAGTCATAAATATATAAATAGCAACTAGAAAACTAGAAATTTCTAGAAAACCAGAAATACAAGGATTATGTAGATAAATAGTTGATTCCAGGAAACCAAATAGTCATCTTTTTTAAAAAATTTGGTTGAGTAGTCTTTTTTCTTTTTCAGCTGTACTGAGATATAATTACAAGTAAAACATTGTATTTACTTAAAGTGTACAACGTAATGTTTTGATATACATGTACATTTTGAAATGATCACAACAACCAAGCTGATTAACATACTCATCACCTCACATATTTACCATTTTCTTTTCCTTTTTTTTTGTAGTGAGAACACCTAAGTTCTACCCTCTTAGCGACATTTAAGTGCACAATATGGTGGTGTTAATTGTAATCAAAGGGTGCAAGGTTTCAGTTATTTAAGGTGAGGTGATTATGTCTGGGGGATCTAATGTAAGGCATGGTGATTACAGTTTACCATAACCATTTCTTCTTCACTCAAAATTCTTACGTCCTGTTAGAAATGTTACTTCAAACACTATATAGTGTATGTACTTTGCCCTGGTGAATAGTTAACTAGAGATAACTAGTTGAAGCCAGGGAAGCCAGGGACCAGAAAACAACATTCTTTTCAAAACTACTTTTTATTTCTTGTTCAAATAATGTGCTAACACTCTAGATAGTTAGTTGTACCTAGGTAACTATTTGAATATTGCCTAAACATAAGTAGAGATAACCAGGATGAATATTATAAGTAAGGAAACTGAAAGACATTTTCTTCTAAAATCATACTTTTTATTTTTTCTAACAAAAATAAGTACTGGAGATATCAAGTGATAGCAGGTGACATGATTACTAGAGGTAAGTAGAAATAAGGAGCACAATAGGTAAAATAAGATGTTGAAAGCATTTTTCTTAGTTCTAAATTTTTCTCTCACTGAAATATAGTGTTATTACTCTATACATTAATAATTAGTGGTACCTCAGTCACTAGTTAGCTAAAGTTAACTAGTTCGAGGGAGGTAGTAGAAAACACTTTAGTCTCAACTCTAGCTTCTCATATCTGCCTGAAATAACACGTTAGTGATAAACACAATCAGCGGTACTTAGTAAAATGAATTTACTAGATATAATTTAGAAAACATGTTATATCCTGGCTGTTGAATATGACAAACATTCTTCTCAAACCAAAATCTTTTATCTTTCTTGAATATTGCCTTAGTGCAAGTGATAACTAGAGTTACCAAATTGATGTTTAATAAAGATAACTGAATATAACTAAGGTAACTATTTGAAGCCAAGAAGCTGAAAATCACACTCTTTTCAACTCATAATTCTCATTATGTGTTGAATTGAGGCAGTACTTCAGGTGAGTACTGCTACTTAGAAATCTAGTTATCTAAAATGAATACAAGAAATAGAATAAATAGAGGCAGAAAGAAGTGGAGAACACGCGCATCCCAAGTCTAAATTTTTGGTTCTTATTAAAATAAGGAGTTAATACTCAACATATTTGTTGTGAATATCCATGTAGTTAACTCGACATAATTGGAGACCATTAGTATAACTAGCTTAATAAAAAGCTGAAATATCAATTTTTCTCAAATGTAAACCATTAATTTTTGTTTGATACTGTTTATCTATCTGTCAAAGTGGTAACCAGGTAATTAGTTTACTAGAAATAACTAATAATAGCTATCAAACTAGTTGAAGACAGGATTTTACAAATCACTTTCCTCTCAACACTTACTTCTTATTTATTTTTGGAATAATGAATTAGTATTATAGGCAGGTCATGTTACCTAAGTAAGTAATGAAATACAGACAACGAGAACAATATGTGGAAGGCAGGAAGTAGAAAACACATTCTTATCACATGCAGATGCTCCTTCACTTACATCGGGGTTGTGTTTCAATAAACCCGTCGTAGGTTGAAAATATCAGAAGTCAAAATGCGTTTAAGACGCCACACATCCCGAACGTCATAGCTTAGCCTAGCCTACCTTAAACATGCCCAGAACAAGCACATGAGCATACTGTTGAACAAAATCATCTAACACAAAGCCTATTTAACAACAGAGTGCTGAATGTCTCATGTAATTTATTGAATACATGCACGCCTCACTTTACTGTGCTTTGCAGCTATTGTGTTTTTTACAAACTGAAGCCTTATGGCAGCCCTGGGTCAAGCAAGTCTATCAGCGCCATTTTTTTTTTTTTTTTTTTTAATCAGCATGTGCTCACCTCGTATCTCTGCGTAACATTTAGGTAATTCTCGCAATATGTTAAACTTTGAGATGATTACTATAGCCATTATGGTGATCTGTGATCAGTGATCTTTGATGTTACTATTGGAATAGTTTTGGCGCACCATGAACCACGCCCATATGAGACGGTGAGCCTGACGGATAAGTGTTTGTATTCTGAGTGCTACAGTGACCTACTGTTTCCCCACCTCGCTCCCTCTCCTTGGGACTCCCTATTCCCTGAGACAGTATTGAACTTAGGCCAATTAATAACCCTACAATGGCTTTTATGTGTTCAAGTGAAAGTAAGGGCCACACATTTCTCACTTTAAACCAGAAGCTAGAAATGATTAATCTTAATGAGGAAGGCCTGTCGAAAGCCAAGATAGGCAGAAAGCTAGGCCTCCTGCACCCAACAGTTAGCCAAGTAGGGAATGCACAGGAACAGTTCTTGCAGAAAATTAAATGTGTTATCCCAGTGAGCACATGAATGGTAAGAAAGTGAAAAAGCCTTTTTGCTGATATGGAGAAAGTTCTAGTGGTCTGGATAGAAGACTGAACCAGCCAGAAGTTTTTGTTAAGTCAAAGCCTAATCCAGAGCAAGGCCCGAACTCTCTTCAATTCTATGAAGGCTGAGGGAGGTGAGGAAGCTTCAGAAGAAAAGTTTGAAGCTAGCAGAGATTGATGCATGAGGTTTAAGGCAAGAAGCCATCTCCATGACATGAAAGTGCAAGGTGAAGCAGCAAGTGCTGATGCAGAAGCTGCAGCAAGTTATCCAGATGATCTACCTAAGACCCCCACTGACGCAGATGGCTACACTAAACAATAGATTTCCAGAGTAGACAAAACAGCCTTCCATTGGAAGAAGATGCAATTTAGGACTTTCATAGCTAGAGAGGGGAAGTCAACGCCTGGCTTCAAAGCTTCAAAGGACAGGCCGACTCTCTTATTAGGGGCTAATGCAGCTGGTGAGTTTCAGTTGAAGCCAATGCTCATTTACCACTGTGAAAATCCCAGTGACTTTAAAAAGTGTGTTGAATCTACTCTACCTATGCTCCATACGTGAACCAGCAAAGCCTGGATTATAGCACATCTGTTTACAGCATGGTTTATGGAATATTTTAAACTGACTGCTGAGACCTACTTCTTCTCAGGAAAAAGATTCCTTTCACAATATTACTGCTCATTGACAAAGCACCTAGTCACCCAAGAGTGCTGATGGAAATATACAAGGAGGTTAATGTTGTTTTCATGCCTTCTAACAGTACATCCATTTTGCAGCTCATGGCTCCAGGAGTAATTTTTACTTTCAAGGCCTTATTACTTAAGGAATACATTTTGTAAGGCCATAGCTGCCACAGATAGTGATTCTCTGATGGATCTGGGCACAGTAAATTGAAAACTTTCTGGAAAGGACTCACCATTCTAGATGCCGTCAAGAACATTTGTGGTTCATGGGAGGAGGTTAAAATATCAGCGTCAGCAGGTGTTTGGAAGAAGTTTATTCCAATCCTCATGGATGACTTTGAGGGTCTCTAGACTTCAGTGGAGAAAGTAACTGCAGGTGTGGTGAAAACAGCACGAGAACTAGAATTAAAAGTGGAGTCCGAAGAAGTGTCCGATTTCCCCAATCACATGATAAAATCTGAACGGAAGAGGAGTTGCTTCTTCTGCATGAGCAAAGAAAGTGGTTTTTTTCTTTCAGATGGAATCTACTCCTAGTGAAGATGCTGTGAATATTGTTGAAATAGCAACAAATTGTTGTTTAGAATATTACATAAACTTAGTTGGTAAAGCATCTGCACGGATTGGGAGGATTGACTCCAATTTTGAACGAAGTTCTACTGTGGATAAAATGATACTGAACAGCATTGACTGCTATAGAGAAATCTTTGGTAAAGTGAAGTCGATCGATGGGGCAAACCCCATCGGTGTCTAATTTTAAGAAACTGCCACAGCCATCCAAAATTTCAGCAACCACCACCCTGATCAGTCAGCAGCCATCCACATGGAGGCGAGACCATCTACCAGCAAAAACATTACGACTTGCTGAAGGCTTAGCTGATCATTAGCATTTTCAGCAATAAAGTATTTTTAAACCAAGGTATGTGCATTGTTTTTAGACAGCATGCTGTTGAACACTTAATAGACTAGAGTGTTGGGTAAATGTAACTTGTATATGTACTGGGAATCCAACAAATATTTGTGACTAGATTTATTGCAAATTTGCTTTATTGCAGTGGTCTGGATGGTAGCTGCAATATCTCTGAGGTGTTCCCGTAGGGTACTGAAAGTGAGAAACAGAATGGCCGTATGGGTACTCGAAGTAAGGTTTTCACTGAGTGCTCACTGCTTGCACACCATCGTAAAGTTGGAAAGCAAAAGTCGAACCATCATAAGTGGGGGACCATCTGTGTGATATTTTTGTTGTTGAATTAATAAATTATTTCTACATAACAGGGTTTTCCCGTGAAACTACTAAACAGAAACAGCTCACAATCATTGCAGTATAACAAGTGAACCCTGAACCTGAAAATCATATTCTTTCCAACTCTAAATTATTAGTCCTCGTTGGGATAAGAACTTAGCAGGATAGAGGCCGAGTGTCTCCTAGGAAGAAAGTTGTGAGGGATAACTGGAGATAACTCGAATAGCTATGTGATGCCAGGAAGGGAAAATCCATCCTCATCATTCTGTTATTTCTTCTTGTTGCGATAACAAATTATTGCACAGACATCTGGTGCTAAAGATGTAGTTAG
This sequence comes from Daubentonia madagascariensis, assembly GCA_023783475.1. Taxonomy (NCBI): domain Eukaryota; kingdom Metazoa; phylum Chordata; class Mammalia; order Primates; family Daubentoniidae; genus Daubentonia; species Daubentonia madagascariensis. The sequence continues at coordinate 14,144 of JAKFHU010001748.1, read as the reverse complement.
CAACCTGGAGATAAATAGAAATATCCAGACCTGGTAATTGATGCCAGGAAGCTGAAGATAACTGGTTTATGCCAGGAAGCTGAATAACCATTTTCTAACTCAAATTTCTTCCTTTGTGTTGGAAATATTCACTCATATAATAGGTATCTACTTTATCCAGTGAATGGTTAACTAGACATAACTAGATGAAGACAGTACCTGGAAACATCACATTCTTCTCAACACTACTTTCTTGTTTCTTACTGAAATAATGTGCTAGTATTCTAGACATTTAGTGGTACCTAGGCAAGTATTTGAGTAGAGAACTAGCAATTCCTGGCAAAACTGGTGGGTGGAACATGGAAAACTGAAGAACACATACTGGCCAACGCTGCATTCTTATTTCTTTTAGAAATGTTGACTTAGTACTATTGATACGGTAGAGTTGTCTCGGTAAGATTTAAATAAAGACACCTCTGTAAACCCAGAATAACTGGTTAAAAACAGGAAATGGAAAATCACATCCTTCTCAACATTTCTTATTTAATGTGGGAATAATGAGGTGGTTCTTCTGTAAATGGGTACTAATGACTAGGTAATTACTTAATAAAAAATCAGAAAAGATGGCCAGAATATGCATTTGATGCCTGGATGGTGAAAAAACATTCCTCTCAATTAGTTCTTATTTCCTGAAGAAATAATGGGTTACCACCAGTTAGTACTAGAGACATCTCTACGGGGCGCTGATTTCATTTTCTTTGGGTACCATACTCAACAGAGGGATTGCTGGGTCATACGGTAGTTCCATTTTTAGTTGTCTGAGGACCTTCCATAATGTTTTCCATAGTGGCTGTACAATTCGAATCCTGTCCACAGCGTATAAGGGTGCTCTGTTCTTCACACCCTGGCCAACGCTTGTTCTTTCTTGTCTTCTTGGTAATAGGCATGATAAGGGGTGGAAGGTCATATATGATTGTGGTTTTGATTTCCATTTCTCTGATGATTAGTGATGTTGAGCACCTTTTAATATACCTGTTGGCCAGTTGTATGTTTTCTTTGGCAAAAGGTCTATTCCTGTCTTTTGTCCATTTGTTAATGAGGCGATTTGGGTTTTTGCTACTGGGTTGCGTGAGTTCCTTATATTTTTTGAATATTAAACCTTACCGTTTGTATGGTTTGCAAATATTTTATACCAAGCTATATACTTCCTTTTCACTTTGTTGATTGTTTGTTTCACCATGCAAAAATTGTTTAATTCGATGTACTTCCATGTGTTTACTTTTCCTTTGTTACATAAGCTCTTGGTGTGCTATCTAAAAAATCATTGCCAAGGCCATTGTCAAGGAGATTTTCCCATGTTTTCTTCCAGGAGTTTTATGGTTTCAGGCCTTATGTTTAGGTGTTCAATGCATTTTGAGTTGATTTTTGTAGGTGGTGTATGATACAAGTCCAGTTTCATTCTTTTGCATGTGGATCTTCAGTCTCCCCCCCACACACAATTTATTGAAGACACCATTCTTTTCCTGTTGTATATTCTTGTTGGGCTTGTCAGAAACTAGTTAATTGCATATGCTCGGGTTTATGTCTGGGCTCTCTATTCTGTTCCATTCTTCTATGTGTCTGTTTTTATGTCAGTCTACTCTATACATTTCTAACTGAAGGGTACAACATCAACACCCATTTCAGTTTCTGGCTACTGGAACTGCTGGGCTGCCATACATATATTTGAAATTCAAGACTGCACCATCAACTCTTTCCTGAATTCCCAGCCTCACAGCCTGCTCTGCATATTTTCTCTTGGCAGCTCCATCAATGTGTGAGCCAGTTCCTTAACTTAAATCAGATTACATATATATACACATATAAAATATTCATATATAAATACTATACAATACTAAGTAGACATGTAAGATATAAACCGTTACACACACACACGCGTACACACACATACATGCATGTATCCTGTTGGCACTGTTTTCCTTCTCTGGAGAACCCAGCTTGATGCAGACGCCCAGCTGATGTGATTACTGCGTGCTATGGACAGCCTGAAGCCAGTAATTTCGAGCATGGAAACAGAAAACCGAGGCAATGTAAGTAGACACTGGGAAAAGGAGGTGAGATGAAAAAGCCAGGAAGTGAATGGTCTTCAAAGTACACGAGAGGAATTTGTAGGAGGGAGGGGTGATTCACATCTCCATATAATCTTAAATAGGGCCAGGTTAGCATGGGGAGATTTTAGGTAGAAGATACAAAAACTTAAGTAATGGTGGACGGTGGGAGAGAACAGAATGTACCACTGAATGGGGTGTCCATGCGAAACGTGTGGAGGAGACACATGATCTGGGCCATGTGATCCACCAAATATGAAAATGAAGAAATGAGGAGGGGTGGCATGTCAGTGTGGGAAAGCTCTTGAGGGGTGCCAAGGAAATTCTCCCTTTCTCCCACCAGAGTGTCTTGGCCTCCCCAGCATCCCCCCTCCCCTCGGAGTGATGTCGGGATGGGGCTTTGTGACGTCAAAGCCCCTCCCCCAGGGCTACCATTGGCTGGGGCGAGCCTTGCCGACCAAAGAAAGCGCAGGGGCGTGGCCGGGCCCGACGCCGGGGAGGGTATCTAGAGGGCGGTCAGGCGGCCCGGGGAGACCGCCGGGAAGCACTGACATGGCCAAGGCGACCGGGAAGCCACGAGCCTCCGGCACCGTCACGGAGCAACAGACCGCCAGCGGCCAACGGGGGAGGAAGAGGAAGGCCCCTCGTCAACCCAGGTCCAGAGGCAGCTTCAAGGCGAGCGGCCCACCCCAGCTCCTCCCCGCCCCGCCCCCCCAGCCTCCTCCCCTGCCCGTGCTGTCACCCCGGCTCCACCCTCTTCCCCCGAACCATGGCCCTCCTGCGCCCTCCCTGTCGTCCTTCCAGGCGCGCAAGGGAACCGGGAAGGCAAAAGGAGCCTTTCGAGGGAGTTGGAGGAGAAAAGCGTCGCCAAGAAACACCGCCCCTTCGACGAACCCCAAGCAGAGGAGAGGGCCGCCGCTGTTCGGCCACTATCACCGGCTGAACGAGGACCTGAAGCAACATGAGCCAGAGCAGGACGCGCGGAGCGGGGAGCACTCGAGCCGCTCGAGCGTCACCCTCAGCAGCCAGTAACTGGAGAGCGAAGCCAGAGGCCTCGGAACCAGCGGCCGAGTCTGCAGAGGTCCGGCTGCTGGGAGATGGCCAGCCGTGCGGACGAGGACGTCCTCACGAACCGGCTGCACGATGGGCATAAAATAAACAACCCCCGTAAAACGCGCGGCCCTGCGTGTTCCGTGATGGTGGGGAGGGAGGAGGGAGGAGGGAGGGCAGAGGCGCGTGTGCGGGAAGGGACGGAGGTGCGTCCCGTCCCGCGGGGTTGGGGTCGGACCAGCTGGTCCACAGAGAGCCAGACGTGGACGATGAACACTGGGGCAGGGCTGAGCGCTGGAGACAAACTTCCTCAACGCTGTGACACGGCTTCTTGTGAGGTTTCTTTCTTCATGGGAGCCTGGTAACACTTAAACCAAGTACCAAGAACTGGATCCCACCTACCTATGTTTGATTGCTAAAATAACTATTGGTTTAAATAAACCAGTAGAATCGTTTCCATCATTCGTTCCAAACACTTCCGTGCAAAAAAAAAAATAATAATAATTACATATATATAATATATGTATTTCATGTGTGTGTATATATATAGATATATAAATTAAGGAAAGAGAAAAAAATTTAAAGCAGAGTAAAACCCACCTACTTGACTAAAAATGTTTATTTTTACAACAGTGGAGAGGTAGTACATTTCATATTTCCGTATAGTGGAAACGCACAGTTCTCTTCTAACATACATATACAATCATTTATTTTAGAAACCAACATGTTTACCGTTGAAGCATGGTTTACAGGCAAAAGGAGAAAGGGAATTATCATTTTAAAAGGAATAAAATAGAATATCATCATGATTCCGTTTCCAGTTGTTAATAACTGATAGAGTAATACATGTCTTTTAATCTTATCATGAACAGCATCTTAAACTTTTGTGTGCTTACGAAGATATGATATAAACAGGGCTTGCGATGGAAAGCACATAGTTTATAAGCATTTTCCACTTGTTTCTGTTCATTTCAATGATAGATTGAAAGATGTCCTAGTTAGTGCCAGTTTTGAAGAAATGGTAGCCTCATCTGTGAAGCAATAAATGGGTTATGCTGCATCCCGTCCCTTGGCGAATTAAGGGATTCTATTAATTAACCCGGGAAGGGATTTCAGAGCTTTGCATATTTAACTTGTAACTGCCTCCCATGAAATTCTGTAAAACCTAGGACACCGCACCACGGAAACAAGGTGTTATCACATGTCATAAACAGTGTCATTATGTAGTATCTCATATTTCTTGTGTATTTCTCATACGGAGATGCCAACGGTCTAATGAGCGTGCTGGGTAGAACCGAAAGCCTGTTTATTTGCAAAGGCTGCATTAACCCTGGACAATAAGTATTTCTATGTTATCCATGGGGAACAAGTAAGTCAGAAGAACAAATTCTTGTTCTCTTTTAGGGAAGTGCTTTGGCTATGGTTGTGTATTTCTTTCCAAAGGTAAATTAGTGAACTTTCTGCTGTGTTTCTTTTTTTTCATAATGATGACTTAAAAACTAAAATGAACTGAGTTTTTCTGTGGTCAATTTTTGGACAGGTGTACATTAGGGAGCAATTTTGCACAGTGTGTTTAAAAATCATTTTCAAGGATTAATTTAGTTAGATGCGCCTTATTTTAATGCCATGATATTTCCATTAAAAACTCTGTATGTCAAAACAGTATGTGACAATTCTTTCAGTGTTTAAAAAAATTATACATGGTTCTATTTTATGTCATTTTATATGTTTCTCTCTTTGTTGTGGTCACATAAGGAAAATCAAATAATATTCAATTTAAATGTGTTCTTCCATTTTCTTCAGTGTAAAATATTCTATTGAAAATATTAAATTGTTTTTAATAATAACTGTTGGGCATATGATATCTCTTAGATGAAATTATTTTTTAAAAAAGATTTTTAGCATATTAAATTTGGTAACTTGAAAATATATTTCTTTTTTTATTTCAAAATATTAGGGGGTGGGTACAAATATTTTTGTTACATGGATACCTTGTATAATGCTTAAGTCAGGGCTTTTAGTGTGCCCGTCACCAGAACATTGTTCGTTGTACCCAATAGGTAAGTTTTTACCCCTCACCCCCTCCCAGCCTTCCCCCTCTCGGTTTCCAATGTCCTTTACATCTCTCTGTGCCTGTGCCTGCCCATCGCTTAGATCCCAATTATTAGAGAGTGTATGTGGTGTTTGTTTTTCCATTCCTGAGATACTTCACGTAGGTTAATGGTCTCCAGCTCCATCCAAGCTGCTGCAAAAAGACATTATTTCATTCCTTTGGCGGCTGAGTAGTGCTCCATGGTGTGTATACACCACATTTACTTTATCCACTCATGAATTGATGGGCACTTAGGTTGATTCCACATCTTTGCAATTGTGAATTGTACTGCAACAAACATTTGAGTGCAGGTGTCTTTTTGATAAGATGACTCCTTTCCCTTTGGGTAGAGACCCAGGAGTGGGATGCTGGGTTGAATGGTGAGTCTACATTTATTTATTGGAGGAATCTCCATACTGTTCCCCATAGAGGTCGTACTAACTCGCAGTCCTACCGACAGTGTACGAGTGTTCCTTTCTCTCTGCGTCCACGCCAGCATCTATTGTTTTTTTGCCTTTTTAGTAATGGCCCTTCTGACAGGGGTAAGGTGGTGTCTCATTGTGGTTTTCATTTGCATCTGCATGATTAGTGATGTTGAACGTTTTTTCATATGTTTGCTGGCCATTTGTCTATCTACTTCTGAAAAACTTCTGTTCATGTCTTCTTCTGGCTTTTTAACGGTATTGTTTGCTTTCTTCTTGTGGGTTTGTTTGAGTTCTTTGTGGATTCTGGATATTAGCCCTTTGTCGGATGTATAGTTTGTGAATATTTTCACCCACGCTGTAGATTGAATGTTTACTCTGCTGCTTATTTCCTTTGCTGTGCAGAAGCTTTTTAATTCAATTAAGTCCCATTTATTTATTCATTTTTGTTATTGCTGTATTTCCCTTTGGGGTCTTAGTCATAAATTCTTTGCCTAGGCTGATGTCTAGAAGAGTTTTTCTTATATTTTCATCCAGACTTTTTATGATTTCAGGCCTTACATTTAAGTCTTTCATCCATCTTGAATTAATTTCTGTATATGGTGAGAGATAGGTGAGAATCAACCTGTTTCATCCTTCTGTATGTGGTTATCCAGTTTTCCCAGCACCATTTGTTGAATAAGGCTTCCTTTCCCCCATATATGTTGTTGTCCGCTCTGTCGATGATCAGAGGGTTGTAGGTAGATGGTTTTCTTTGCGGGCTCTCTATTCTGTTCCATTGGTCTATGTCTCTATTTTTACACCAGTACCATGCTGTTTTCGTTGCCATAGCCTTGTAGTATAATTTGAAGTTGGGTAATGGGATGCCTCCAGATTTGTTCTTTTTGCTTAAGAGTGCTTTGACTATTCAGCCTCTTTTTTGGTTTCAAATGAAGCATAGAATTATTTTTTTCTAGAGCTGTGAAATATGATGTTAGTGTTTTGATGGGGATTGCATTGAATCTGTAAATCACTTTGGACAGTGTGGGCATTTTAACGACGTTGATTCTACCGATCCAAGAGCATGGGATGTTTTTCCATTTGTTTGCATCACCACTGATTTGTTTCATCAGTGGTTTGTAGTTCTCCTTGTAGAGCTCTTTCACCTCCTTGGTTAAGTATATTCCTAGGTATTTTATTTTCCTTGTAGCTATTGTAGATGGTGTTGAGTCCTTGACGTGACCCTCACCTTGACTGTTATTGGTATACAGAAATGCTACTGATTTGTGTATGCTGCTTCTGTAAGCTGAGACTTTCCTGAATTTATTTATCAATTCTAGGACTCTTTTGGTGGAGTCTTTAGGATTTTCTAGGTACAAGATCATATCATCCCTGTGATGAAACCCACTTGAACATGGTGAGTTATCTTTTTGATGTGCTGTTGGATTTGGTTTGCTAGTATTTTGTTGAGGATTTTCGCATCTATGTTCATAAGGGATATTGGTCAGTAGTTTTCACGTTATGTTGCGTCCTTTCCTGGCTCTGGTATCAGGGTGATACTGGCCTCATAGAGTGAGTTAGGGAGGATTCCGTCCTTCTCCATGTTATGGAATAATTTCTGTAGTATAGGAACCAGTTCTTCTTTGTAGGTCTAGTAGAACTTGGCTGTGAATCCGTCTGGTCCAGGGCTTTTTTGTTGTTGTTGTCGTCGTTGGGAGATTTTTTTTTATTACTGTTTCAATATTGCTGCTCATTATCGATTTCTTCAGGATTTCTATTTCTCCTGATTCAGGCCTGGGAGGTTGTGTATTTCCAGGAATTTCTCCACTTCCTCTACGTTTTCTACTTTGGGTGGAGAGAGATTTTCCTAGTATTCACAGATGATATTTTGTATTTCTGTGGTATCAGTTGCAACGTCTCCTTTCTCATTTCTGGTTGAGCTTATTTGGGTCCTTTCTCTTGTATTTCTGGTTAATACAGCCAGCGATCTACCCATCTTGTGCATCTTTTCAAAGAACCAACTTTCAGTTTTGTTGATCCTTTGTATTGCTTTTTTGGTTTCCGTTTCATTTAGTTCTACTCTGAGCTTTGTTGTTCCTTTTCTTCTGCTCGGTTTGGGTTTTGTTTGTTCTTCTTTTTCTAGTTCATTGAGGTGTGATATGAGGTCGTTAATTTTTGATTCTTCTGTCTTTTTGATGGAAGCATTTACAGCTACAAATTTCCCTCTTAACACTGCTTTTACAGTATCCCATTGATTTCTGGTTGCTTGTGCCATGATTGTCGTTCAGCTCAAAAAATCTTTTGATGTCCGTCTTAATTTCATCATTGACCCAAGGATCATTCAGCAGCAGTTTGTTTAATTCCCATGACTTTGTGTAGATTTGAGAGTTCCTCTTCGAGTTGAGTTCCAGTTTTATTCTACTGTGATCTGAGAAGATAGAGAGAATGATTTTTCTGAATTTGCTGAGACTTGTTTTGTGGGCTAACATATGATCTATCTTGCAAAATATCCCAGGTGCTGATGAGAAGAATGTATATTCTGCAGTTTTAGGGTGGAATGTTCTGTAGATGTCTGTTAGGTCCATTCACTCTAGGGTCCTGTTTAAGTCTCCTGTTTCTTTTTTGATCTTCTGCCTCGATGATCTGTCCAGTTCTCACAGTGAAGTGCTGAAGTCCCCAGAAGTTATGGTGTTGCTGTTCATTCCTTTGCTTAGATCAAGTAGTATTGTATTTGTGGATCTGGGAGCTCCTGTGTTAGGTGCACATATATTTAGTATTGTTATATCTTCTTTCTGAATTGCTCCTTTTACCAATATATAACAACTGTCTTTGTCTTTTTCTTTACTGTTACTGATTTAAAGTCTATTTATTCCGATTTGATTGTAGCTACTCCTGCTCACTTTTGGTTCCCACTCACATGGAATATTTTTTTTCCATCCCTTTACCTTGAGTCTATGTGTATCCTTGGGAGTGAGATAGGTTTCTTGGAGACAGCGGATACTTGGGGTATGTTTTTTCATCCATTCAGCCAGTCGGTATCTTTTAAAAGGAGCATTAAGAACATTTACGTTCAATGTTAGTATTGACATGTGAGATACTGTTCTGTTCATCATGTTGAATGACACCTCGTTGCTTTGTTTTCTCCCTTGCATTACTGTTTTATAAGAGTTGTTAGCTTTATCTTTCGGGTGTTTTTACGTTGGTGGGTATCAACTATTCTTTTCCATTATCCCTGGTTCTTAAACCGTGGTTCTGTCATTATTTCTGGCAGTTGGAGCTTCAACTGCCGTTTGCTTGGGATGCCATTCTGACTGGCCAATTTCAACTTCTTCATTTGGGCTTCATATTTCATTGTGATGATTGGCAGACTTGTGTTCTAGGCGTGTTCAGCTTTGGAAAGTTACTATGCTGTTGAAATCGTACATGAAAAAATGTAATTGAATATACATCCACAATCTGTTATACTCCATTATCCATAATAAAGGGGGGGACACTGAAATCAATAATTTATTAATATTTTTTAATTTATCAGAGCATCCATAAATGCTATGCCTTCATTAAGTCTGTACTTATTCTACATGGCATATACATAGTTAAATTAGTCGATAAGAGTTTTAATTATTTCTCTCCATCTCCAATTTATCCACAAGCCCAGGCTTAAGACAAACAGCAGAATGAGAAAGTAGGGTCCCGAAATAACGTAGAAGAAAAGGGCATGCAGTGCTTAAGTAAGCAGCAGTTGACTTTTAAAATAAAGTAATGGATATGAAAGCTTCACAATCTTTTTAGGCAAATCTTCCTGTGTCCCAAAAGGGAGGACCCCCGTGGCAACAGGCACCGACAACAGGTAATCATGAGACTCTCAGCTGTCACGGACTATTGGTGAGACAATATGGAAACACCTTATAAATATTAAAGAGCTATCATTACTCTGTAATCATTTGCACATTGTGTGTGTGTGTGTGTGTGTGTGTGTGTGTATAAATACGAGGGCTGTCCAGAAAGTATCCAGCCACGTGGGATACTTTCTGGACAGCCCTCGTATATATTAGGTTGAGCCTCAGGAAACAGGGCACATGGCAGGAAGACTAATCTCTATCCCCCTTGCCCATGCAGCTTCCTCTGCTCCTGATTCCTTAAGCGCTTTCTGCCTTTTCCTCATTCCCACCTTTGGTTTCCCATGCCCACTGATTCTTCTTAGCCCCGTGTCAATTCCGCATAGGGCTAAGTGTGGCTCTCGAAAAACATGTCTGCAATCGATTAAGTGACAGGAGAAGCTCAAAACCATAGATAGTAATCAGAAGGAAGGCCTAGACCATTTCCAACATTGATTTTAAATTCTAGAATAATTGCAGCTACAGCCCAGTGGATATGGACTCTCTGAGGCACAGTGGTAAACACTTCTCTTGTATTATCGATTTTAGTCTTCACATTACCCCTGCGAAGTGGGTGTTATCTACATTTTCCAAGTGAAGCAGAGAGTATTGGCAACTTTCTTATAATACTCATTATAGCTTATAGAGCCAGGATTAAAACTCAAATCTCCTAACATCAAACTCCACACACCACCCTCTTAAGGACTATTGCTCAATGCTGTGGAAACAGAAGTATATTGGGTACTGCGGAAGGACGCAAAGGATGTTTCGTAATATCCCCTGTGTTAGCAACCAGATTCTACTCTGTGTTAAAGACAGGAGACATATTTCTTTGGCTCTACTAATGCACCCCATTTAAGTCCGTCTTGTGCTGCTATAACAAAATAACCGAGACTGCATAATTTCTAAATAATGGTCATTTATTTTCTTACACTTACGAAGGCTGGGAAGTCCAAGACAAAGGCACTGGCAGGTTCAGTTGTCTGGCAAGGGCTACTCTCTGCTCCCAAGATGGCACCTTGTGGCAGCATCCTCCAGAGGGAACGAATGCTGTACCCTCACATGGCAGAAGGCTGAAGGGCAAGCTCAATGAACACTGTGTAAAGCTTCTTTTCCAAGGGGCTTAATCCCATTCATGAGGGAGTAGCCCTCATGGCCATGTCACCTCTTAAAGGCCCCACCTCCTAACATCATCATGTTGCCCATTAAGTTTCAACACCTGAATTTTGGAGAGGACGACCCATAACTAAACATGGATTGACCTGCTTTAGGTTTGCCTCAGCACTGAAGCAACCCTAAGTAAGGGCAAGGTAACTCGGTTCAATTAATGCAGGAAAGATTTCTATGGAAACTGTGAGTCTTTAGCCAATTCCTAAGAGAAACAAAGGATGTTTACTGGCTGAAAGGAGGAATTGTCCTGGGGATTAAGTAGCAGAAGGGCCTTTGGCACAGTAGACAGACACAGGTCCAGGGAAGTGGGTATGAGTTTACAATAAGAATAGGAACAGAGTTGAGGATCCCTTGGGGAGAGTAGTATGAAAAGGTGCTAGATTCATAAACTGACAGATAGTTGTATCTGGACTGAGAACTTGGGAAGTAATCCAAAATTAAAGTAATAGCAGCAAAAAGTGGAGAGGAGAGTGTGAATTCAGAGTTATTTCAAGAAGAATTCATTCAGGATGAGTTAATTCAGTCAACAAATATTTGTTGAGAACCTTCCATGGTCGGGCATTACCCTAGGTGTTAATTAAAGAATAACAATATCTGTCCTTACTGAGCAATATCTCATCCTTGCAACGATTCTGCAAGATAGACAGGGTTATCTTATTTTATCCTTACTTTACAAAAGATGACACTGAGGGCCAGCCAGCTTAAGTAATCTGTTCCAGATGACCTAGTATTTGAGCATGAGTTTGTGTGACTCCAAAGCCCACACATTCCCCGGTACAAAAATAGGAGGGAAGCACTGAGAGGCTGTGGGAAGTTTTGAGTACATAGAATGAGGAAATTAGGAGTGTTTTTTTTTATTATTATTATTGTGGTCAGCAACACGTTACACGAAATATACGCTCTGAACAAAATTTTAGGTGTACTATACAGCAGCGGTCCCCAACCTTTTTGGCACCAGGGACCGTTTTCATGGAAGACAATTTTTCCATGGACCAGGGGGAGGAGGGCATGGTTTCAGGATGATTCAACTGCATTACATTTATTGTGCACTTTATTTCTATTATTACCATATTGTTATGTATAATGAAATAATTATACAACTCACCATAGGTTGGGGACCCCTGCTGTACAGTATTGCTAACTATAGGCACATTGACTTATAGCAGATCTCTGGAACTTTCTCATCTTGTAGGACTGAAACTCTATGCCCCTTGCACCTCAATTCCCCATTTACCCCTCTCCCCAGCCTTTAGCAGTCACCATTCTACTTTCTGCTTGTGTGAATTTGACTATTTAAATACCTCATAAAAGTGGAATTGTGCAGTATTTCTCCTTCTGTAACTGTAACTGGCTTGTGTCACTTAGCATGATATTCTCAAATCCAGCCACGATGTAGGAGTGTTTTTTGACGGTCCCACAACCTGAGAGGTTCTTGAAACTTGTCAAACATACAAACTGGAGAGACTAATATAATGTACCCCATGTACTGATCACCTAGCTCCAACAACTATCCAAAGGCAGCTAATTCTGTTTTACGTATTACCTTCTCCAAATCTGGCATGGTCCCTGGGCCCACTCCATTCTTTAAAGCAAATACTAGATCTCTTTTTAAGTCAAGTTGACTCGAATGTGTTTAAGAATGTGCCTTAAATCATATCGCTTTCATCATTATAATTTTTCCTAATCACAAGAGTAATCCAAGATTGTGTAAAAAATATTCAAACCTTGTAGAAGCACATGATGTGCAGAGTAACAGTCTCTGTCACCTCAGTGATAATTTTTACCAGCAATTTAGTATATGCTATCAGTGGGTGCCTTTCCCCCCAGTCTGTATGCTAACGTGGACCTCCTCGCGACCACATGAGCGAGCTCGTGTTGCTCTCTAGCATTGTTCACTTACCCAGATGACGATTTCATCACAGGACTGACAGTAAAAATAAACTACGCCTATAGACATGTCTACACCTTTGGTGCTCAGCCAGCATCGGCAATCCTCCTCATGTGGAAGTTCATTCATAAACCCTTATCTACTGCTTGCCCTCCCTCTTTGCACCTGATGTAACTGAAATTCAGGTAGCTCAATGATCACTTCTGCAAAGTCTTAACTTTGAGGAGCAACAATGTGGCACTATATGGTAAATGCAGGTATTTAAATTAATATTTCACTTAAGCGCTTTTGAAATAATTCAGAAAAACCATATTGCACTGTTGATGCTTTCGAAAGGTCTTGTCCTGGATTTAATGTTAAGTTTATGTCTTCACCTTTCTTATTCTCTTTATATTTTCATACCATTGCATTAATATTATATTCTTCATTTTATTATACCATAGATGATATTATAGCATTTTCCACTACGCATGATTATATCATCCCTTAGAAGTAAATGCTCTCATTTTCCTCACAAAAAATTGAACGTATCAGTTGATAACTTTTGCGGGTCAAAATTTATCTGCCACGTTAAATATTTAAACAAATAAATGCACATGATATACTACACTTGAAAACTGCAACTGAAGATCAGGACACAAAGTTGCTAATTTGCATATTTTAATACTGCAGGGAGGTGAAGATTCCCACATTGAGGAGTGTTTTTATAGTCTGCTTGGTTGGGGACCTCAGTATGTTGATAAAAGTTGGTTCTCAGGAGGTCACTGTCTTCAATTCAAGCTTAGCAGAGTAGGAAATCTTAGGAAGACACAAGCCATTCTGAGGTCACAGGCCTGGCCCAGCGACTCCCAGCTGCATGGCCTTGGTGTGAGGAGGAAGAACGGGCAGACAGGAACGCGACGCCTCCCATTTCTGCCGCACTGACCCTCGGGATAATCCTGTGACATAGATCATGCCATCACTCTGTTTTACAATGAAAGGAGAACAGATCTGTTCTAGGGGGCAGACGTATAAATCGAGGGCTCCAGATTGAGAAGCCTCACTACCTAACTGATGTCAATGTGTTTTGCACGAGCAGCACTGACAGAATCCTCATTCACCCGGGTGAAAGCGCAACCGGCTGCCTGGTTCAATTTGACATCTCAGAGCATTTGCAGTCTGACTGCAATAAAGGGGGTGTGTGCACAGACACCAGGGCAGCCCTTAGCTCCCCCTGAGCGGTGATGCAGGTGTTTTGCAGATTTGGCTGGACAAGCTTTATTTAGATGTCCGCACAAAAATATTAACCTGGCAACCCAAGTGTCGATGGCCTTCGACACAGTAAAATTTGCATAGAGGAAATCTCGTGGATATTTGTTAGCTGGGCACTAGTGTAAAACATCAGCGTGTATAAAAAAAAATTGGAGTCAAGCCTCTGTGGCACTGTATTGCCCCCGTGTAACCCTAGGCCCTGTGAGAGCGTGAAGAGCACAGCTCTTCTCTGGACGCTCCTTTGGGCCGTGAGCTATAGCCTACGCTTCCTCAGGTCCCCGGTGTGCTGTGTGATAGATGCAACGTGGCAACACGGTGCTGACGTTCTTC